>PVJH01000842.1:0-256900 GCA_004026705.1 Nesogale talazaci
TCTTTATCAAAGGGGCAAGCTTCAGTTTCAGGGGGACTGACTGAAAGTAATGGGGAAATGAGAATACTTTTTGGATTTTTTAGGGAACAAAGCAAATACTTCTGCAACTAATTGGGGAAATATTTGTCTCATAGATTCCCCAGAACCTGAATGCTGATGGACAGATATTGGCCAGCAGTTGGTGGCTATACCTTGTATCTTGTGGCATCATTCTTCAACAGCTAAAAGAATGCCTTTAAAAGAAACATGTTTCATAGTTTTATTGATATCAAATTCACATGTAATACACATGCAGAGTTAAGTTACTTTTTAAAAGAGTTCCATATACATCATTATCATCAGTTCTAGTGCTCCGTCCTCCCTCCTGAATTCTTGTTTGCCCCTGCTGGTTCCCTCCTCCCCCTTCTTGCTCAACTGTTGCATTGTTTTCTCTCTGCATCCACTCCCGTGCTTCATAACCTGGGAGACCCAATAGAAACAAGAGGAAACAAGGCCAAAATGAAACAGAAAGGGGAAAAAATCATATAAAGATAAAGGCAAAATTAAAGTAAAGAGTAAGAAGGAAAAAAAAAACTAACACCAGCAATAATAAAATAAAGCCAAAAGGCAGAGAGGAAATTCTGTGTGGAATATGTGAGAAATATTTAAATCTAGAGCAAATTCAGGTTGGGTGACGTGGGAAGCATTGGACCAAGGTGCCAAAGAACTTCTTAAGGCTGTCGCAGAATCTAAGCTCCTGGCCTCCAGATCATCTGTGACAAGTGGAGGCCACAAAGACCCCGCAGGGCAGCTGCCACAACACTTTCCCAGGTGGGGATGGAGTGGGTGGAGGGGGAACATGTGATAGCCCAATAACTTTTTTTTTTAAAGTGCCTCCTTAAACAACCTAAGGAGGCTTCAGCCATTAGCTGTGACTAGCCTCTGACCTGATTACAGTCTACTAAGTTATAAACAGTTAACAGGGACAATTGAGGCACAATCTCTTTCTTGATGTCTTTTAAATGCTAGTCTGTGTGCTTATGGTTATAATTTCATTTTGAAGGGAGTCCTTTGGTATGCTCATAGACAGGATTAAAGTTTAGATATTAAAGATGAAATATTCTGGGTCTCTGCCTTGCTAGACGGTGTGAACAAAGTCAGCATCTTTGTTTTGCTGAGTATTTGGTAGGCTAATGAGGAAACCATACGTCCATAAAAGCCATTCCTTTGTGTCTCAAAGAACTGCCTCAGAAGCTGAAGTCAAGGAAATTCCCTGAATTATCAAGGATGAACAGCCGCTAATGGAGTGGGTCACTAAGGGGATGTGTGTGCTGACTTAATAGAGACCCTGCAGTGGACTAAAGACTGTATAACATTTCCAGATCCTGCCTTGTGGAAATCTGTCAGTTTCCCTAGGTGTTGTCATTAAGTGCCATCCGGTGGTTCTCATCTTTATGATGCTATGTACAACAGACCAAAACACTGTCCGATCCTGATACTTGTCATATTTAAGTCTGTTGTTGCTGTCACTATATCTACTTATTTTTTAAAAAGGGGGTCTTACTCTGCTTGGCTTCTGCCTTACTTTCCCTACAAAGAGACCTTTCTCTTGGGACTGGTCTTTCCTGATAACATGTTCAAAGTAGGGAAGATGAAGACTTGAAATCCTTACTTCTAAGGAGCATTCCAGCAGGACTTCTGTTGTACCCCCTCTGATGTGTCAAGGGGTCCTTGGTCTTAAGGGCTGAAGAATGAGTTCATTGTCACAACAGTAAGCACAAGCAGACATTAATTTAGAAAGGAAAGAAAAGCACCGGAGGCAGCAGGTGATGACTCAACTGAGTTGCCACTGAAGGAACTGTGTGTCTCGGGGTTTTGATCAGATGAGGGCAGCTTGGCCTGTCTGTCTCCAGGTTATGAAGGGACTGATCACAGGTCCGGTCACGTTCCTCAGATCCAATGTTGAAGCTGGTCAGGCTCTGTCTGGATTGGGTCTTGCACAGGCATGGATAGGGAAGTCAGCAAGCCATGAGTCAGCAAAAAGAGCATGGGGTTGCTAACTGGAGTTTAGCATCAGCATGAGGGAATACTGCCTGTTGCCTGAAGATTTAAAATTATCTTAGGCTCTCACAATCACCCCTCAAGAAAAATTGTCCATTGATACCAATGCTTCCTCCCAGGCCTCTTTTCCTTCTAGTTCTGATTTCTTCAAAGGCAGATTTGTTTGTCCTTTTGGCATTCTATGGTATTTTCAATATCCTTTACCAGCATCATAATTCAAATGCATCAATTCTTCTTTTGATCTTCAATATTAAATGTCTAACTTTCATATGCATATGAAGTGATGGAATTACCTCTTGGCCAGGCAGCTTTTTTGTTTGTTTGTTTGTTTGTTTTGTTTTGTTTTTTGGGCATCACTGCCCTCTGGTGGTCGTGGAAGCTACCCAGTCTTGTTCCTGGAGAGCCGCTGCTGGATTTGAACCACCAAGCCTGTGGGCCACAGTCCCGCACTCAACCACTATGCCACTGGGGCTCAGCCTAGTCAGGCAGCCCTTAATCCTCAAAGAAGCATTCTTGCATTTTTAACACTTTAAAGTGGTCTTGTGTAACAGATTTATCAATGCAATGCATCCTTTTATATCTGGGGTGGTGCTTCCAAGAGCATGGATTCTAGGTCTGTCTGAGCAAAATGAAATCCTGGATAATTTCAATCTTCCACATAAAGTTGTAACCCTTGATCATTATTAGCAAGTGCTTCAAGTCTTTACTTTCAGCAAGCAAAGTGTGTCATCTGAATAAAGAAAGTTGTCAATAAGTCTTCCTCCAATGAGTACATTGCATGCTTGGTCATATAGTCCAGTTTCTATGGTTATTTACTTAGCATACATATTAAATAAACATGGTGAGAGCATAAAACCCTGATGTACACCTTTCTTGATTTTTTTTTTCATTTCTTCATTTTAAATCATAAAATATTCTCTTGTATTCACACAAGTGTCCTTTGGTCCATGTATAAGCATTGCAAAAGAACCATGAAGTGTTCAGTCATTGCAAAAGAACCATGAGAGTTCAGTCACTCTCAAGGCTTCTCCCAAGACTCTCCAGAGTTTATTTCTGGTATTTGTTCTCTGCTTTCAGTCAAGATCCATGTGACATCAGCAGTGTCCTTTTTGGGACCCTTGTCCCATGTCCTCTTTTAAATCTGCCCTGGATTTCTAGCAGTTCCCTGTCAATATACTGCTGCAACAGTATAATTGACCCCCATGCCATTTTCTAAACCTACCTTGATGGAAATCGAGAGTCAAAACATTATAGGAGTTAGTCTAACATTAGAACAATTCCATGGTCTCAAGGTTTATTACTTAATCCTAGGAATCTGAAATGGAGAGATAGAAACTGTCACAAGATTATTCAATTCAGCTTTAGCCTTGGGTCTTTTGGTGGTACTGATGAACACACAAGGTTGGGAAACACTCAGATCAAGTGTAGGAATACTTGAAAAAATATTCCATCTTTGGCTTGAAAATGGGCCATTTCTATGCCAAACAAGTGGAGTCAAGATTATTCAGTTACTTTTGAACTGCTGTCTTCTAAAGAGCAAATTAAAACCAATAAAACACTTGGGGACGCTGGGATTATTTCTAGGCTGCAAACACTGTTTCAATGGATCTTCTGTTTTGTAAAATTCTGCAGGGAGTTCAGGGACAGTCACCAACCTTAGCTGCAAAACTGAAATTCATCCCAAGTTTAAATATGTTGAAATATCATTCGATTGGGGCTGTTGGGTAAGTGTGAGGCTGCTAACTATAACATGACAAGTTCAGGCTCATGAACCACTCTGCAGAAGAAAGATTGGGGCTGTCAGTTTTCATAAATATTTACAGTTTCATAATATCTATACAGAATTTCCATGAATTGGAATTGACTCAATGGCAGTTGGTTTATATTATACTGAAGAGACTTTAAGTTTTGAGCGTGTTGATTTGCCGGTATATTTCAATCCTGGTGTCAAATGGAACCTCTCCATTTAGTTAAATCTCATCATTCTGGTACTCCCCCTCTGATGGGTTTTCACCATGCAGGCAACAGTAGAATGCCCTTAAAAGAACCTTAAACCATTGCATCAAATCTAACTCCTGGTCACCCTATGTAAGGCTTCTGACATTATACATATTTACTAAAACAGCCTCATCTTTTTTCCTGTAGAGTAGCTAGTTGGTTTGAACTGCACATCTTGTAGTTATCATTCTAAAGCCTAATCCACAGTGCCTCTAGGGTCCTTTGGGAGCTCATATTTCTCTGATGTCAACTTGGCTAGAGAAATGGGTGTGACAAACAAAATCTGTCTTTAGTTATCAGGTAATTCATATAGACAGACATAATTTTTCAAAACTATTTGCTCTTAAAGATCATAGTAAGAAAAAAAATCATAGTACGTTCTTACTAAGGAAGCTTAATTTGCTAGGTTGAATTATACATGAAATTTCACTCTGAATCAGTAGTAGTCAGTGACCTTTTCTGATTTATATTGTATGAATCCATAAGTGTCCTTAAATTTGTGCATTTGATTTCAATGGCTGTTTTTGTATCTTTAATATATGGACCTTAGTGTTATCCTGGGTGATCAACCCAGTTACACTCCTGAGAGAGTTTAAATCCCATAAGTGTGTCAGTGATTCAAACGCAAGAGCACATTATTTTGCATGCACACATCTTAATTTCTGACTTATAATAGAGTGATTCTTCTATGATACATCCAACCCCAAAATCTAAATCTCAGCAAGGTGAAATCATCACCATCCATTGTGTATTAGGATAGACTAGACTGCTATAGTCACACAAACCAATTATCCTTTCGCTGATTTTGTCATATTGATTTGTCATCAATAGCGCAACTGTGCTCTTTGGAAAACCCTCAATAGGTGATCTTTAGAATTAAATTTCCAGGTCTTTCTTCAGAGGCACTCTTGGGGGATTTGAACCTTAAACCTTTTGGTGAGCAGCCAAGTGCACTAATCAATTATACTACCTGTAGACTCCCATAAATCTGCCACTCCCACTATCAAATCTTAGTGCTTCAACACCATGAGGTTTATTTTAAACCATCTTCACAAAGAGTGACCATTCCACATTTAGACGAATCTCATGGTTTTTCAAGCCCTAAGGCTGAAGAAGACTCTCCCATGGGGTGTGCAGTGATGCAGTTGTGGGTTTTATCCCTTCCATGCCAACCTGGAAGCAACACCCACTCAAGACTATTTTTATTCAACTGCAAGGAGGTGGGTGTATCTGGTTCTTGACTGCAAGTTATCCCAGAATCATGTTTTTCTGTAACTTAAGGAGAGAATAAGCTGATACTTATGAGCATTAAGGAAGTTGCCCATATTTAATAAGCTTGGGGAGAGGGTAGTACTGTCTCCATGCTGTGCAATAAAACTAGTTATGGACACTCCCAAGTACCAATAGTAGAGATTGTAGAGGCGCGTTGGGAAGGGAAAGTGGTATATTTACAGGGAGAGATTACAGCTGACAAACACGTCAATGGAAATATTCTGAGCATCATATGAACTTTTACTATTTGAATAAACAAACTAGGGGAAAGTGAGCAATGTTAACAAAGTAAACAACATTTGAGGCGAGTCTTGAATAAAGGCTAGTATATTGTCTTTATAAACATATAGTAGTTCCTGGGCTGAGCCCTGGTGGCGTAGTGGTTGTGCGCAGGACTGCAGCCCACTGGGACGGAGGTTGAATTCCAGTAGTGGGGCTGGACCTCCTACTTCCACCACCGGAGAGCAATGATGCCGCCCCCCCCCCAAAAAAAAAAACATATAGTAGTTCCTTTTGAAAATTTTTTTATCTTTGTGAATACCCCGTTGAGTTTTGTTTGATTTCTGTAAGCTTCTTGACAAAGTTTCAACATTCTCCACTGTTTCAGTCCAGGAATAGACTTGAATTTCTAAAAAAATCAAATAAGTTAGGTATGAGCACAGTTGTTTCATCATTGTGAATGGGAATTATATAACTCAGGAGAAATACAGCAAGAGATTAAAAAAAAAGAAAGAAGTCCATGGCTACTGAGTCATGGACTTATAGCCTCCCTATGGGACAGAGCAGAACTGCCTCTGTGGGTTTCCAAGATTTTAAGTCTTTACAGGAGTAGACAGTCTTGTCTTTCTCCCTCAGAATGACTGATGGTTTCAAACTGCTGCTCCTGAGGCTAGCATCCTGACATGTAACCCACTGTGCTACCAAGGCTCCTACCGTGGGATTAGCCAGGTGTAAATGCAAGTGCACGTGACGCAGCCAAACATCGAAAATAATACCAAAACTTAAAGATTTATAGGATCTTTGTGTTTCCTTTGTATGAAAGACTCAGCAGTGTAGTGCTGAGTTGCCCAATTTTGAGATTTCTGAAGTATTATAGAAGTTTGTCATAATATTGTGACAGAATGTTTTTAAATAAAATGGCTACAGAAGAGTAAAGATTTACTGTACCTGAAGCAATAGATATAGTAGAAAATCCATTTAAATAAAAAACTCTAGAACTAGTTAACAACTACTCCTCCTTAATATGTTCCTTCTTTCAGAAAAAAAAGTGTTTTTTTTATCAGTTCCTTTGGTATAAGTCCACCCACATTCAGGAAAGAGTGCAGATTTCAGTAATGATGATAACAACTATCCAAGATTATAGCGTTCAACACTGATTATCACTCAATGTAAAGAAAACCCCAAATCTTCACAACTAGACAAGCAGTAGCATCATGGTGACTAGAGATAGGAATTTATGTTTTTGAAAAATTTGTGCTGATTAGAATTCTTTGCAGGAACTGACTTCTATGCAAACACCCATATCATAGTAGCCAGCAATATCTCCATTTTACAAAGTAAATTAGATGTACCTGTGAGTCACGACTGCTACTGCGTATTGGAACTAGGGTGGCTAATTAGAACTAGACCCAGAGAGTCAGACTTCAAACCCTGGATTCATAATCCTCCCTTTCATATCTCTTTCCTTTACATTACAGGAAAGGGGAATGGCGATCCCTCTTCTCCAATTAAAATAGAAAGATGAAATTGGTAGATTGAGTTTAAACTTACTGTACTGAAATTAATGATCCACAATTATTCACAAGATTTTTCAATAGTTAATTTCTCATAAATGGGCAATTCCTTCTTTGTAATGTGTTTTTAGTCTGGAATCTCTGCTGAAAAACTGTTCATCTGGATGAGTCTGTTATCAGTTGAAATACAAGTGACAGAATTTCTAGTATTATAACCATACACAGGGCACTGAGGACAAAAGATTTACAGACATGGATGGACAAGGTATCAGCATTAGAAAAACATCTTATTAATCATACACAGATTAGACAACCTTTCTTGCTGGAAGTGAGGAGGCCTTGAAGCACTTCCTGATGAAGATCCAGGATTATAGCTTTCAACACCGATTACCACTCAAGGGAAAGAAAACTCAAAATTTTCACAACTAGACAAGTAATAGGTAGCATCCTAATGAATAGCGATAGAATTTATGTTTTCAAAGATTTTGATTTTGCTTAGATTCTCAATGCTCATGGAAGCAGCAAAGAATGGAAATGGCACATTGCCTTGGGTAGATAGTCTGCACAAGGTCTCTTAATAGTGTCAAAGTGGAAGGATGTCACCTTAAGGACCAGGTTGTGCCTGACTTAAGCCATGGTATTTTCACTTGCCTCAGATGCCTGTGAGAGTTGGACAGTGAATAAGGAAGACTAAAGAACTGATGCGTTTGAATCATGATGCTGGCAAAAAATTATTTAAAGTACTGTCAAAAAACAAACAAGTGTATATCTTGAAAGAAGTACAACCAGATACTCCTTAGAAGTGGGGATGTCAAGACTTTATTTCACCTACTTCGTACATGTTACCAGAAGAGGCCAGTCCCTGGAAGGGTCTCATGGTTGGTAAAGTAGACTGGCACTGAGAAAGTGGAAACTCCTTGAGGAGATGGATTAAGACAGTGCCTACAACAATGGGCTCACATGCAACAATTGCTGTGAGAATTGTGCAGAATCCTACTGTTTCATTCTGTTGTACTGGGGTCAATAGGCATTGGCATCAACTTGACAGCACCTAACAACACCAATATGCTTCTCCGCAGATGTTGAACTCTTAAATATGTCCATTTTCTCTTCAAGGGGTAGAGCTAAATAGTTTTCACAATGTGGTAGAAGCATTTTACTTGAAGACCCCATGATACTGTAGCAACATCACTGTCAATTCTGCCTGTCCTGCCACCTCTTCGAATGAAATAAGACAAAAGATCACCACTTCCTGGCAACTGCACGTCCTGGGGTGGGTTGTGTGTCACTAAACACTGGAATCTATGCCATCCAGTTTCAAATATCCGCAGGATCACCCTTGGTGGGCAGATCCCATCAACCCTTCCACTAAAACAAACTAGAAATGTCTAGCGATCTATGAGTGAACTACTGAAGAAAATTAGTTAATGAAGATTTAATGAATCACAATGGAATAGAGTCCAATCTAGTGCTGGAAGTTGAAAGGCATGGAACTCAGTGTTCATGACAGTGTCCTCAAGCATATCAGGATTAGGGGGTCTTTCCTTCTGCTATGTATAAAATTGTCAACTGGATAACAACTCATAACAAAGAGAAGAGCTGCTAATTGTTCAGCCTTTGACAAAATTGTCCAGTATGTTCAGTTTCTGTGTCAGCGATCATCTATTTAGTGGTGGCATAACAGAAATGCCACAGAGGATGGCTTTAGCAGACATTACTTCTCTCTCTTTTGAGGAGGCTAGAAGTCCAAATTTCTGGTGCCAGTTCTGGAAAAAGCTTTCTCTCTGTCCAGCTCGCAGAGAAAGTCCTCATCTCCTTTCAACATCTGATGTGTCTTGACATCAATGTTCCCCCGGATGAGGAGATTCTCTCAGCACACAGACCCCCAGATGCAGAGGACATGCTCTTTCACTCTTCCTTCCTGGTGGGTGTCCAGCCTCTCTTGTTTCTGCTTGCTTCGCTCTCCTTCTTTCTCATACAAGATGAACGATATAACTCGGACAATGTTTGAGGAGGGAGGGTTAAAGAAAAGGACTTCAGTTTTACCTTCTTATAAAATTGTGACGTCAGATACAATCACCCTAATCTTGTCTTATTAGCACATAGAGGTCAAGATCTACAATATTCACCACAAAATGGAGGCTAATTATATCAGATCACAAAATTGAAGACAACCACACAACACTGGGAATCATGAAGTAGTCAGGCTAAATCAATTTTGGAGGTATTACAACTCTATTAACGGCATCTTTGTGTGTCTTTTATTTTTGCTTCAAAAATTTTATTGGCAAATAATTTACATATTATATAATTCAGTAGATCAAGCTTATCAAGCAGACTTGTATAATCACTCCCATATCAGTTTTTTTAGAATCTTCAACCTCTCATGGTTAAATCTCCTCCAGGATGAGTCATGCAATCCATTCTATTGCTCCCTCCCCGCTCCCATCTCTACCATTTGCTCCCATGATCTCCTTCCCCTCCCCTTCACCTCCACACCCCTTCCCTGCATTCCCCCTAACCCTTTGTATCCTTTATTCTCACTATGCATCCGCTCCTCCTGTACTGCACAGGCCCAAAAGAAAACAATCAACAACAAAATCGCACTAAGACGATAAGACTCAAACAGACTATAATACAGGCAAGGCTGCCCACAATGCATAAGAATGGACAGACTCCTCACAACATTCCGAAAGGCAGGGAAGAACTATCCACCGAGGAATCAGAAACAGATCCTTACACGCAGAACAGACTCAGTTCCAGTGCATAGGGTGGTCAGCTGGCCAAGTATCAAAGTTGATGCAGCATGACTGAGATCACAATGCTTGTCTGCAGGACTGTTTGAGACTCTTGCTGAGGCTAGAGCACATCTGCCAGTGGCTCAGCCTGACTAGATATGGAAGACATCGTTTGTACCAACTCCATCTCCATTTCCCCCCACTCCTTCAGTGGCGCTGTCAAATACGTGTTGGAGTGCTAAACCACAGGTCGGTGATTTAAACCTACCAGGTGCTTCCCCGGAGAAAGGTAAGGTTAGTTATTCCCTAGGGGTTTACAGTCTTGCAAACTCTATATAGGTTCACCATGAGTTCAATTCGACTTGATGGCAAAAGTTTGGCTTTTGGGTGACTTTACTTTAAAAAAAAAATGTCGGCCTCTGGATAGAATTACTATTTTTGAACCGAGAGGCCTATTCTGCAACACCCATTCCTTGTATTTGCATATACTGCAGAACCCTATTTCTGGTTCTATGAAATTGCTGCCTACACAGCCAATCTGCCACTTCTAGCAGCCCTCTCTGCATAAGCAGGCACCTTGCACACAGTGGAGTGCAAGCCTGGGTTCCCCAAAACCAGCTTCCCGTGAAAGACGGTGAGATGTTCCCCAGCAGAGGCTCTCATGAATGGAAGTTTCAGACTTAGTGCTAAGGTTGACGGAAGGTGAGGGGTTATCAGGCAAGCACGCAGAGGTAGAATTCCTAGCACATCATAAAGCTACAGAGAGATATTCCCCATTTTCTCCACATGGACTCATGTGAGGTTTTGATAATCAGTGAGGATTTCCTTATAATGAAGTAATTTTGTGTGAAGCTATTAAAACTAAGTGGAATGATTCTACTTTAGTGTTTCCTGTATACCGTAACAGAGGGGACCTTTCAGGAACTTTGGCTAGTCAATTGCTCAATCGTATGTTGCAATTGATTTGATTTTGGGAACAAATGGCAAGATAAAGTGTCCATCCTGTTGAGTGACTAACTGTAAATCACTCAATTAGCAGGAGTCATGGAGATCCGTTCATGAAACGAACACGGGCCTCACAGGCAGCAGAGATTCAAGCCCCACTTGACATCCCTCAAGCATACAATTCACCTTCACTAAAAAGAAAGGTAATTACATTGATTGAATCCTTATGACGGAGCTCTTGTTTCAGCTGCTTTGATTTCCTCTTGTGAGTCTAAATGAGATTTCAATGAGAATTGCAGAAGGGGCAATGCCGCCTCGGGAAAAATAGCATCTCTGATGTGGGAAGCTGTTCCAAGTACCGCGATTGAACTTCCTGAGTTATGAGCTCTCTAAAGTCCGGTTCCACCATCTCGACATTTTGGGTGGCTGGCCCAAGGGTGAAATTTGAGATCCGAAAAGAGCCCTCTGGCCCTGTTGGGAAATATTGAGCTTTGTCCCAGGAGCTGCAACATTTCCCGAGAGCTACCCGCAGCCTTCTTGGCCCCTGATGATTATTTTATGGGATTGGGGTAGAGCAAAAAACATTTTTAACAGTGCCTTCATATTCTGTACCCATCAATATCTTAATAATAGAGTTTCCAGCTTGTACTGGTTTGGCTAAGACTTTTCCAGTCTGAACTCTGAAAATTCCAACTCCAGGAAAGCCCCCAACCCCAGGTTGAATGCGATGGTTTGTTGTTCTATTTAAAAGGCATAACACCGCTTTTCCAGGCTCCATTGTGGTGTTATATTTCTTTATGGTCTCAGTTTCTTGTTCCATCAATACTCAATGGTGAGTTGCCTCCATTATCAGAAGGACACCAGGGAGCACATTTAGCTGAGGTGAGGTGGGAAAGAGGTTGGGGGAGGGGGGTAGGCTAAGACAGAAGGAAGATTAATGTCATATTTGAGCAGGACTGCAGGGCTTCTTTTACACTATAAATATTATATGAAGAGCTGATGTAACCTTTACTGCAACATGACATGGGATTTGATTGTTTTTACAGCTCATAATTAAAGTAAGAAACAAGTCTCTGATTAGATTCTTCTGTTCCCCTGAAGATCTCTGTCCTTCACATTTCCAAGAATGCTATTTTATTTAAACAATCAATCTATGGGTGATTCCAACTCCATCACCACCACAAGTGAATCACAACCTAGAAACCGTGTAAGAAGAAATAGTCATTTTATCCTTGACTCAGGATTATTTATCGTCTAAAATATTGACTGCAAAAAGAATGGCAGGGAATCCAAGGTTGGAGATGAGCAAACCCCGTTTCTCCTTAATACTCAGAAGTTTCAGGGAAGGAGCATAGGCGGATGGCTGTGTTTTTAATGGCCTTGGTTTGTTGCAGTTTGCAAATATCTAAATACAGTTGGCTAAAGAGCAAATTGAACTCAGAGGAACAGAATCCAATCTATTGGTTTTCTCCTTCTGGTCTACTCTATTCAGTGATTTAGTTATTTGTGAAACTTTTAAACTCAATTGACTCCCATGGAGTTTATCCAAGACAGAGCATGCTGAGTGTTGCACTCATTATATTCCTTGATGCTGGTCCAGCAATTAGCCGGATACTTGGCTGTACTCACTTATCAAGAACTAACTGTATTTGAAATGCACATGTTGAATGCTTAATGTCTGTAAATGATATCCATTTGGAAGATCCTGAGCAGTTGATTGCTTATTTTGTGCAAGTGTAAAATTATCAGGTCCAACTTGAGAGATTTTCCTGTCTTCTTTTAACCCTTGATAGGAATTTGTTGCATGGGAATTTGAGATTTAACTGTGACCAGCAGGATTGCAAACTGAAATGACACAACATAAATAATACCAGAGGGTAAGCCCTGTAAATCAGCCTGTCTGAGGTCAGAAACAGGTCCCTGCTAACTGTTATGATGCCATCTACTGGTTGCTTACACTGTTTGATAGAACTGCCCATCATTTTCATGCAAAATGAGAATACTCCAGACACTTTCATTAAAATCCAAATAGTGTTCTAAGGCATCCATGAAGTTATTTTATGCAAATCAACTGTGGGATCAGGACAATTACATTTTGAAAAGCAGATTGCATTCAGAAGAGAGTTTCAGGTTACATCAAGGCTTGTGGAGACTTCACTTGTTTGTTGTATATGCTAGCCTCTGCATATCTGGGTGGGCTCCGTCTGAATGGTAGGCATTCCGTAACCTAGCATCTTTTCCAATGTAGAGCAGTGTGCAGGCATCTGGAGATGTTTTCTTGTCACTCTCCCTCACTCCAGTTCGCACAAGCACTCCGCAGAGATCTCAGCTGTGCTCCGGTAGGATGCGGCAGGGTGCCAAAAGAGCTAGCTCAGATGATATTGATGGATACAGGCTTGATCTGCATTTCTATATTTAAGAATGATTGGCACCCTATCCATCATAAAGGAAGTTAAACACATAAAGCAATCTCATGCATTTTACATTTGTAAACCCTGGCCCTTGGGTGTGGGGTCTGTGTCTGTGCAATATGTAAGAATAATAAGGTACATTATGAATAAAGCGAATGACTTTCTGGGTATCTTAATTCAGTGTGTGTAAGGGGAACCACATACAGCAAATTCTGCTGTTGTTCTAGAAAAGGGTTGGAAAACTACGGCCATAAGTCAAATCTACCCCAACTGTCTGTTTTCGCAAATAAAGTTTTATTGACACAGTGCTATGCCCATTGGCTTCATTGTCTACGCTAGCTTGTGCTGAGTCATTGAGGCAGCGCATATATGAGAGAACTTCACAAAGCTTGAGAAAAAATTGAATTGAAAGATAATGGACTTTTCCTACAAACTTTTTGAAGGCCCCTTGAATACCCTGCACAGTATTTACTCCCTGACTCTTTAAATAAAATGTTTGCCAATACTTGTTCTCTAATCATAGGATCTTTTCCCCCCTATTCTTTTAAAAATCATGTTATTGGTGGATAGTACAATTCATCACAATCCATCCATTTGTACACTTGTTTCCATCGTCATCCTCAAAACATTTTCTTTCTACTTGAGCCCTTAGTATCAGCTCATTTCCCCTACCTCAGAAACCCTTGACAATTTATAAATTGTTCTTATTTTTTTTATGTCTTACACAGTGTAATGTATCCCTTCACCCATTTTTCTGTTGCCCATCCCCAGGGAGGGGGCTATATGTTGATCCTTATGATTGGCTTCCCCTTTCTCCTCCATCTTCCCCTTCCCATCCTGGTATTGCCACTCTCATTCTTGGTTCTGAAGAGTTTATCTGTCCTGGATTTGGATTCTCTGTGTTTCCAGTTCTTATCTGTGCCAGTGTATATCCTCTGGTCTAGCCGGAATTGTAAGGTAGAATCGGGATCATGATATTCGGGGGAGGAGGCATTACAGAACTAGAGCAAAGTTGTATGTTTCACAATTGCTATACTACACCTTGACCATAGGTTCTTTATTTCTTTAAGGCTACCTTTAGCTGACCACCCTTGAGGGAATTGTGAGTCCCATGTGGAGCTTCTAACCACAAATTTGGTGGTTAGAACCCACGAGTTCTTCAGAAGGAGAAAGACGAGGCTGCCTCCTCTAGTAAAGATTTATTGTCTCAGAGATCCTATTAGAATGTCCGTGTGAGTTGAAAATGACCACATGGCAGTAGGTTTGATGGGCTTGCTTGTGAGTGTGCTTGTTTTAATTTGAAATGTTGGTGGTTCTGTCACACCTGGTCTGATGTGTCCATGAGTCCTCGGTCACACAAATCGCAGAATGGTTTCATGGACCACAAAGAGTAAGCAAAAACAGATGTCTGTTTAGAAAGAAAAGAAAAGAAAAACACCAGAGACAACTGGTGGGGACTCAATGCAGTTGCCACTGAAGGAACTGTGTGCCTCGGGGTTTTGATCAGATGAGGGCTGTTTGGCATGTCTGTGACTCCAGAGTATGAAGGGACTGGTCCCAGGTCCAGTCACGTTCCTTGGGCCCAATGGTGAAGCTGGACAGGCTCTGTCCGGGCTGGGTCTTGGACAGGCATGGATTGGGTAGTCTGCAGGCCATAAGTCAGCAAAAAGTGTCTTAGGGTTGCTGACTGTGGAGTTTATCATCATCCTTGGGGTCTGTTACCTGTGCGGGAAGATTTAACATTCCCCGAGGCTGTCAGAATCACTACTGCAGACACACTGCTCTCATGCTTCCTTCTGGGCTGCTTTTCTCCTCTCTGCCTGCATGCTCTCTAGCTCTGCTCTCCATCTCCCATCTCTCACTCTAATGGGAGAGTTCATCTCTCTTGTGGGAGATGTGGGTTTGAATCCCAGCTGGTGCTCCTCAAGCTCACCTGTCAGTGGAGACTTGCATTGCTATAATACTGAGCTGGTTTATTTACTTCAATCGACATAAACTTTGCAAGCAAAATAGCTAATGTATTTGCTTCAAGTGACACAAACTTGCAAATGAAAAGGCTTTCCCAGTGGGAGAAAGCTCTCCCAAAAGAGCTGAACAAAAGAGGAGACTCCTTTTTGAAGGATTTTGGGGGGCAGCCTCTCCAGTTGAGTCAGCTTTAGGGCCAAATGCACAGGGGAATGTTTGCTCTTGACCAGAGAACAGAGGCCACCTTTTCACCTTCTGATTATCGATTGCTGATAGAGATGTGGGTGTTGGTATTAAAAAGGTTGTGTGTTAGTTTGGGTAGACTAAAGGATAAACACACATATGTATATAAGAGAGAGTTTTATATAAAGGGTAATTGTACATTACAAAAATAACCCAACCCAGTCCAGCCCAAGGCTATAAGTCTGATATGCCTGATACCAATTTATAAAGTCCTCTTCACACTCATGAAACACATGCAATGGAGCCAAATGCTAAATGGTCGGAAGCAAGTGGGTAGAAAGTCTTTGGATCCAGTGGTGTTGTAAGCATCTCAGCTCTGGTAGGGCTCTCTCTGTGACTTCTCCGGATTCAGAGGTCTGGTTGCATCCATGTAACTTGCCTGGCTCAGAGCACTAAGGTAGCTCCATGTGGCTTCTCCTCAGGGATGTCTCACAGGAAGTAAGTCTTGTTACTAAAGAATCTCTAAGAGACTGAGAGAGTATCTCCTGCTTCCAAGAAGGAAGTATCAGATTTCCCAGAGTTCTCAGAGAAGACCATGCCCACACAGAGATCTCATTGGCCGTCTCTAGCTTGACAGGCTGGACTCCACCCCTACACTCTTCATCTTCAAATTGACACCAGATTAGGTGACTGTTAAAGGCACTTACAATGCCGCTGAAGCAAGCATCACTTCATAGGTACTGAAATAAAAACCCAGAAGAGAACTTGGAGGGCACAAATCTTACGATGGGCAGTGGAATTGTCAGCAGGTTTTAGTTTAGACACTATAATCACTTCAAAGTAGGAGGACCCAAAAGGAGGACGTAAAAGAGATATGAAAAGCAAAAGTGAAGATGTTTACTTAAAGCAAAGTGAAATACGCCCCCTAGGAGTCGTTTGGGAAAGTAATTCTTCATTGTTTATGACATAGAAACTCAAAACCACCTAAAGCAGCATTTTCAAATACGGTACTCCTTGATGTGCAGGTAGTTCCCACGCTTCAAGTGCAGACTGGACGGAAGGATGCTTGCCCTTTAGTGGTATGCAAACCTGCCTGTGCCTGACAGGAGCAGACAATCTCCTTGTTGGTCCAAGGAGCAGCTGGCGGTTTTGTCCCCTAAATGATAGCATCCACAGAGCTCCTCCCTGGCACTCCACAACCACCACTAACCACACTCAGCACCATCAAGTCACTGCGGACTCACAGTGTGTGTCCGAGACTGTAGCTGTTTACATGAACAGAAAGTCGAAGTTTTTCTCTCTCTCGGGGCTGCTGGTAGTTTCAAACTGTCAACCTTCCAGATCACTTTAGAGGCACCAAGGTATTATTTATCTAATGTCACTGAAAACAACAACAAAACCCCAACTGGTTCAGGACCTGCCTGATCTGAAGTGTGAGTTTAGACAATGGCTGTCCGTTGAGTCTGATGTTAGGGTAAATTATTAACCTGTCTCAACCTTGATAGATCTCAGCTACAAAATAAAGATAAGACCCAACAGCACTGAATTGTAAGGATGGTACGCAATGACTACTGTATGTAGAGGTTTGGTACGATGACCCTAGGTGCTCCCCAGACACTCAGCGAATGTTAGCCGTGATGAAGAGTTACTACAATATGTGCAGAAAAGTGTCCACACAGCTGTCTTCTTGGAAAATTTGCCTATAAGCAGGACCAATGCCTGGAAGCTTGACTGGAAAGCAGTTCCCTACACTGATTCAAAACTTTGCTCTCAATGGTGAAGGTGGCACACTTTGTCTAAGCTGTTTGTATAAACAGAGGATTAATGCTGAACACCTGCTTTCTTTCCAGGAGTCTGGAATTTTGGTACATGCTAGGCAGAGGTTGCCTACATGCCGAACTCCTGGGATGAACCATCACAAGCAGGTTACCGCCTTTCTTATTGCTGAAAACCAGGAGATTACTTAAGCCTGCCCTCTAGAGGAAGGAGCGTGCATTAAGAAGCACACACAGGGACTCCTAGACTACCTTCCCTGTGTAGCCAGCCACACACCTATGCCTGAGAACCACTAGCCTGCCGACTCTTTTCTTGTGTCAGTGATCTTAGGGACACTTGGCACAACATAGATGATTTCTTTGTAAATGCTAACTTGATTGAGCTAGCCCAATAATTTCAGCCCAGGCGGTAATTAGAATTACCAGGGAAATTTTAGATCCCACATACGACTACAAACAATCTGCACAGACTCAAAACAATGAAATCAGGCTTTGTGTTGTGCAAGACATTCAGTTCTGACATTGACACTCGGGTCTCTGTCCCTTTCTTTTTTTAATTAAAAATAATTTTATTGGGGCCTCGTACATTGTTTTTCACATTACGTAAATAAACATACTGTGCCAAGCACCTTAACATGTCCGCTGCTGTTATCGTTCTCCAATCATCTGCCTTTTCCCTTGAGCCCTTGTTATCAGCTTTTCCATCCCTTCCCCTCTCCCCCACTCTCCCTTCCCCATCAACCCTCAATACTTTATAAATTATTCTTAGTCTGTCATATCTTACACTGCCCAATCTCTTCCTCAGCCCACTCCTTTGATACCCGTCCTTCAAATAGGAGCTTATGTGTATATCCTTGCAGTTGGTTCCATCTCTCTACCCCACCTTCTTTCCACCCTTCCAGCACCTACAGTCTAACCACTGGCCTGAAGGGGCACATCCATCTTGGTTTCCCCATATCTCCAGCTCCCCTCTCTACTAGTGTACCTTCTCCAGTCCATCTGGATTTGTAAGGGAGAGTTGGGACCATGATGGTTGGGGGGAGAAAGGCTTCAGGAACTAAAGGAAATTTGGACCAACTGTTATGGTACAGGAGTCTTCTCTTTTATATTCACCATACTGTTTCTACTTACCTCAGGGTGCTCATGTAGTACTTATCCTTTTGTGATTGACTGACTTCGCTTAGCATAATTTCCTCCAGTTCTTCCCATGCAGAGATGTGTTTCATGTGGTGTCAGACCTTTTGAGTGAGGCATAGTATTCCATTGTGTGTATGTTCCAGAGTTTGTTGATCCATTCATCTACTGATGGAAATTTAGATTGCTTCCAACTCTTTGCGATTGTGAATTGTGCTGCAATAAACATTGGTGTGCATACCACTGGCTATGGTTTATTTCTTGTCTCTTCTAGGTATATACCCAATAGCAGGATAGCTGGATAATAGGGTAGCTCAACTTCCATTTTCATTGTTTCGCCAGACTGCTTTCCATAGTGGTTGTACATATCTACACAACCACCAGCAATGTAGAAGTGTTTCTATTTTACCACATCCCCTCCAACATTTGTGGCACTCTGATTTTCTGATCTGGGCTAGCCTCAAGGGTGTTAGATGATATCTCATGGTTGTTTGGATTTGCATTTCTCTGATGGCTAAAGAGTGGGAGCATTTTCTCATATGTGTATTGGCCATATGGACCTCCCTCCTAGTGAAACTTCTTTTCATTTCTTTCCCCCATGTCTTCAAAGTGTTATGTTTTCATCTTCTAACAGGAAATGAGAGTATTATAGATTTTTGTAATAAGCCCTTTGACTGTTGTACCATTGCTAAAAATCCTCTCCCAGTCTGTGGGTTGCCTAGCTTCCCTCTTAGTAAAGTCCTTTGATATACACATGTGTTTTATTCTTAGTAAATCCTATTTGTCAATTTCAGGTTCCTCTGCATGTGTACTCTGTCCTATTTCAGTTAGTCTTTGTATTCCCTGGGTCAAGCTTCTTAGATTTTCCCTGATTCTTTCGCTAATGATCCTGATGGTTTGTGGTTTTACTTCCAGGTCCATGATCCACCTTGAGTTTGTTCTTGTGCATGGGGTGAGGTAGAGATCCTGTTTCATTTTTCTACATGCGGATTGCCATTGTCTCCAGCACCAGTTGTTAAATAGGACATCACCCTCCCACTTGATGCTTGTTGAAAATCAGTTGTCCATATGCTAATGGTTTTATTTCTGGGTTTTCTATTCTTTTCCATTGATCTTTGTATCTGTCATTAGGCCAGTACCACGGCGTTTTGATCACTGTGGCTTTGCAGTAAATGTGAAAGCCAGGTAAAGCCAGCCCTCTGACTATGTTCTTCTCCTTGAGGAGATCCCTGCTAATTCTGGGCTTTTTCCCTTTCCATATGAAGTTGGTTGTCAGTTTTTCTAGTTCTCTGAAAAAGGTTGCTGGTATTTGGATAGGGACAGCATTAAACTTATAGAGTGTTCTGGATAGGATAGACATCTTTACTATATTGAGTCTCCTAACCCATGAGCATGGGATATTCCTCCATTTGTGGAGGTCACTTTTCGTTTCCTGTAGTAGGGTTTTGTACTTTTCCTTGTTTAGGTCTTTTGTTTTTTTGGTTAGATATATCCCTAGATTCTTCAATTTATTCTTGGCTATTGTGAATGGTACTGCCTTCTTGATCTCCTCTTCTGTGTTCTTGTCAGATGTGTAGATGTCTGTTTGTTGATCTTGTACCCTGTCACTCTTACATATTCCTCTATCGCTGTTAGTACTCTGGTTGTGGAGCTCTTGGGATTTGCGATGTATAGGATCATGTCATCAGTGTCACTTTCTTTTCTTTTTTTTGGGGGGGGGCATCACTGCCCTCTGGTGGTGGGAGTAAGAGGCCCAGCCTTTGCTCCTGTGGAGTCGCAGCTGGAATTGAACCTCCATCCCAGTGAGTTGCAGTCCCAAACACAACCACTATGCCACTGGGGCTCAGCCCATTGCTTTCTTTTAAAACACAGTACTGTGTCCTTGTGGTGATTCTCCTCTTCAAGCATGTTGGCAAATAAACATTTCCACCATATCTTTGACATTTTTAAAATTTTAATTTGAAGTTATTTAAGACTTATTGAAAAGTGAAATTTACCAACAAGTATAGAGAACCCATGTCCTTCACTCTACACTCCCTGATGTTCATTTCGTCCATAACCCTGGAACAATTGTCAAAAGTAAGAAATTAGCATTGTCACATTACTATTGATGGAGTAGCTGTAGGTATTAGTTGGACAATGTCAGCTAATCCCAGTGTTCCTCCCACAAATTCATTTTCAGTCCAACACATCCCTAATTGTAGTTAGCTATTATATTTCCTTAGTTTTTGCCAATGTGTCTTCTCCTTGGGTTTTCCCTTGTTTTTTACAACCCTGACATATGAAAGAAGATTAAATTTGCAGATTATTCTTTAATTCAGGTTTTTCTGATGTTTTCTTGGGATTAGATTGAATTTACACATGTTTGGCCAATACTGAAAAAGTGATATATCTTTCTCAGTATTTGCTAAAAGCAGTTCATGATGTCAGATCCCTGGTGACAACAAGCTTGCCCTTCTGGTCGAGGGCTCATCTTTTGGTTTCTCCATCATAGAGCTACGACTTGCAGTGAATGAATTTCCTTGAGAAGATGATTTCAGATTGGAAGCATATCCTGTTTCCCCTAAAATTGTTGCCTAGTAGTTTTAGCATCCATGGGTAGGTCTTGCCTGAAGCAATGCTTAATTTTGTGTCCTAAGGAAAATTTCTTTTTAAAAAATTTCCCACCTACATTTATTGATTGTAATTCTGTAAGAATTGTTTTGTCTCTCTCAGTTATTTATTTACTCAAGGATTTATATCTGTGTAAGTTTATGAATATTTATCTTACTCTATAGGTTACCATCGACTACCATTATGGATTTTATTGCTCAACTTGTGTCTAGTTTTGGCTACTGTACCTTCTTCAGGAGTGTGCCCGTGTCTGTCAATATGCCCCCAAGATGCTTTTGAGCACTTCCTGACTTTGTAGCACCATTAAGTGCTCCTTTTTTTCTCATGCCTTAGTCATATAATGAATCTCTTCCCACGAGCTCTGGCTTCTTTCTTTGGAGAATGTGTGCACCGAGGGGACTGGTTGCTACAGAAGTCGATTGATTCTGGGCCCTCTCAGTGTATGGAGTTTTACAAGTTGTGGGGGTGTGCAGACTCTCAAGGACTTCCCATGATGTAAGTGGTTTGCCATCAGCTTCCCATCCAAACTCACCCATTGGCTCTTTGAAGGCCCGTGTAAAAATCACAGCCAGGCAAACGCTGTGGAGCAGTTAGTTCTACTCATGAGATCACTATGGATTAGGTGCCATTTTGGTGGTACTTAATAAACCAAATACCAACCCCTTAAGGTACACTAGTCTCAATTAATTTATCTATTTTGCTCTGTAGATAACTTCGTGCTAAATAACCCCAATTGCAACCCAACACCTCAGAGGTTCTCCTTGCCTTCTCTTTGCCTTAATTTTTTACTTCTTTCACTGATAATGGGAAACAGAACTCTCATCATCTCCGTATATTTCCATTTGTTCCATCTCAGGAGCCCCGGAGACACAATGCTCATGAGAAACCAGCAACCGCTCCATGGCAGAAAGATGAGGCTTTCTACACCGCTAAAGAGTTAGGGACGCAGGAACCCACAGAGGCCCTTCTGCCTTGCCTTACCGGGTTGCTGAGGGCCAGAATCGACTCCATGGCAGCGAGAGTTGTTTTTTTTTCTTGAATATGCTTATAGCTTCAGAATTGCTAACCCACAGTCTTTTAAGAAACCCATTTACTAAGTTTTTCTCTACAGTCCTATATGCCTTTGTCCTTTAATATCTTTATCAGAGTTTTGTTCAAGTTCTTGTTTGGTAATGTCAACATCTGGACCACTGGGTTTACTTCTATTTTTTAGCTCTTTCCTATTTTTGACCACAGATGATATGTCCTTATTCCTTTCTGCATCTTACATTTTTCTATTTCGTTTAAATATTTCTATTTCATTTAATAAAAGAACAATAGCAACTGAAGTAAATAATGTTTATGCCATAATATATATTATGTGTGTGTGTCCCTACCAGTGCCAGACTGCAGGGGTTGGGAGGTGATTCAACCCGATCTCTTGCTGAGCTGTTCTGAGCTTTGTAAGGAATCCAGTTTTGTGTTAGGCAGGGTTCTCTAGAGAAATAAAACCAGCACACTTATGGTTATATATCTATAGAGGAATGTAGGCCGATACAATGATAAGAAATATAAAAACTAATTAGTTCACACAACAGTATTGGGATCTCTATTCACTTTCATGGAATAGTTAATATACTGGAAGTCTTTTGTGGGCTGCTGGGTCTAAGGTGAAGGAAACAGACAGCAGAGTCGTCTTCCCACAAGCAGAGTCTTCCCACAAGCAAGACAGGCAGAGTCTACCTCAAAGGCAGCAGCCAGCAGGGTGGTTCAGCAACAGTCAGTAGTTTGGGAGCTTAGTGAAGCAGACCCTGATGGAATCTGGAACTCAAACACAGTGGCAGGATCCATTAGCCACAAGTTCAAGCAATGTATGCACCAGCAACATGGTGAAACACGTTTCAAAGGAGCCTCAAGCTCTAGCAACACAAACGTTGGGTTGACTTGGACCAGAGGTAGTGTAGCGCACAGGTTCAGGTAGACAGCTAGCTAGAGCATCAGCACCCTGGTCCAATCACCAGGGAGTCAGAGGGAGATGGAATGCCTGCTGTTTTTAGTTTGGTCTGCCTTCAAGCTGTGACTTGATTAAACACTGCCCACATGTTCCTATTGGCCTAGTTGGCCTACTGAACCTAGTCATCACAATTTAATTCAATTTCTTACCAATTTCAAATCTTTTAAAACAAGATCAGAACTGTTTTTTTCTGTCAAGCTTGGGACCTAAGTCATAGTGAGATAGTGGAAAGCTCTTTGGCTAAACAACACGATTTCCAAACTGTGAGGCAGTTCTCAATTATCCGTAATCCAGTTGTCAATCACTTTGGATCATTGAAGGGACTAGTGGCTTTGCTTTTTAATTCTACTGCCTTCACAGACTTTCTGTAAGATAGGAGACCTTTCTTGGTCCAGTGCCTGCTACTGCCTTGCACTCTGTGAAGGTCTCACACATCTTAAAGGAGTTTCTCTACATTCTCTTATTCTTTTCTTCTCCTTTGAAGGGCAACTGCCTCACACTTGAAAAAGATCTTCATCTGATCTGAGAGAGATTTCTCAGCTCCCCACCCTGCCCTAGGCTTTAGCACAGTACCTGTAGTAGGGAGTGCCTGATCCCTCAAAAGTGTTCATGTTCTAACCTTCAGAAAATTGAAATTGGTTAGATTACATGGCAAGAGGACAACTAGGATTCTAATCAGTTGACATTAAGCTGGGAACAGTGCTCTGGTTTATCTGGGTAGCATAAGAAACACATGCAATGGAGTCAAATGCAGGGTGATCACAAGCCAGTGAGTAGAATGTCTTTGGATCCAGTGGCGTTGAAAATATCTCAATATCCCTGGCAGGGGTCTCCAAGTGGCTCCTCAGGCTTCAGAGGTCTGGTTGCATCTATGCGACTTGTCTCGCTCAGGGCACTAGGGTAGCTCCATGTGGCTTCTCATCAGGGATGTCTTGCAGGAAGTCAGCCTTGTCAGTAGAAAGTCTCAAAGTGAGTGTAAGAGTGTCTCCTGCTTCCAAGAAGGAAGTACCAGATTTGTCAAATTCTCAGAGAAGGCAATGTCCATAGAGAGGTCTCATTGGCTATCTCCAGATTGACAGGCTAGACTCCACCTCTACACTCTTAATCCTCAAATTGGCACCAGATTAGGTGACTACCATAATCCCATACATGAGGATAGATGTGACTCAGCTGTGGATATAAGAATCAGAACAAACTAGTTGGAAGGAATATTCAGATAAAACTTTGTTATATGAATACAGCAAACACAAAAACCAAACTCACAGCCATCAAGTTGATGTCGACACTATTGGTCGACAGGATGGTCCTGTGATGATCGGATCCTCTAATTCTTTATGGGAGTAGAAAACCCAGGCCCTTTACAGCAGAGTGGTTGGAGGGTTAGAACTGTTGACCTTCCTATCAGTCCAATGGGTGACCACTTTGCCACTAGGGCTTCCATATATGAATATATTGTGATCTAGTCAACTTAAATACACTCATATTGTATTCAACTTTGGGAAGCAAGGAAAGCTGATTATAACAGAGTGCTAGAGCCCCACTCATTTTATGTACTGATATATCTATTGAAAAGCTTTCCTAGAACTGAAAAATGATTTAATATCCCCAAGTCAGCTCTACATGTTAAAGTTTTATGGATGCTTTGAACTTTGAGACTTTGTCTCTAGGAAACCCTTAAGTTTGGATAGTGGGTCCATTCAGTAGGCTAATGTCCCAGAACCATGCTATCAACCTAGTCTGTTGAGAAAATGTTCCCTCCTTTTGTCACTCAGAAACTATCCATTAGCTCAGGTATCAGGAGAGGTTAGCCATTGTCAACAACCTAATGAAAAAATTTTCAGAGATTCTTGGTGATAAGATAAAAATAAGAAACATGTCAAGTAAAACTACATTTATTCAATGTAGTCATCTTTACTCTGAAATGATGATCTTTATGTTTGAGGCTAAAATTCTTCCATAACATACAAATGATGCTGTTGGTAAGTCAATTCTTGGCCCAACATAGAGTTGACAAAATCATGAGACTGTTTGTAAGTATCTTTATTTTATGAAATATCAGTGCTTGAGAATGTTCTACCTCTGTTAGAACACTGGAATAATGAGATCTATCCTCAGGGTTTAATTTGAGCTAGAACAGCGCTTCTCAACCTGTGTGTCATGACCCCTTTGCAGGTTGAGCGACCCTTTAGCAAATGTTGCCTAAGACCATCAGAAAACACATATATCCAATGACCTTAGAAAATGAGACACCGTCTCCAAGGGGGTCTGCCCATGTGCAGATATGTATGAGTAACTGGCAACTGTTACCCATGCTTCCAGACAAAATTTCATTTATTTGTCATTAGAAATAATATCTCACAATATATAAATGCATATTATTTTTGTGATTAATCACTATTTTAAATTATGTTCAATTTCTAACAATAAAAATACATCCTCTATATCAGATATTTACATGGCAATACATAACAGTAGCAAAATTACAGTTAAGAAGTTGCAACGAAACTAATTTTATGGTTGGGGTGGTCACCACAGAAGAGGAACAGTATTAAAGGGTTGTGGCATTAGGAAGGTTGAGAACCACTGTGCTAAAAGAATGACTATTCAGAGACTATGTTCATGAGCTATATCTGAACTCTCTCTTCTTTTAAATTCTAAATTTTGGTATCATACTTGTACTGCCTTTCATTTCTCTTACAATGTCCTATGCAAGCAATAACCATCTGGACTTTGGGGTCTTACCTTCTATCATCATAGTTTGTCTTCTTGAGGAGTAACTCTGGTTCACATGCATTGACAGCTGGGGCTGTGGTTTCCAACAGGGCTTGAGGTCTCCCCCTAGGGAGCATTTCTAGCGCTCATGGCTTGGGGGTTGGCTAAAGTTGCTACTGTTATCTAGAGAGTAGAGGCCAGAGACACTGCTATATATCCCAGGATACACAGGACAGCCCACCATCCGAATGAATTACTTGATCCAAAATGTCAATAGTACCGAGTTGAGAAATTTCGGCTTAGAGAAAGCGGGTCTAAAAAACGGAGTGTGTGTGTATGTGTGCTTAATTTTAGTCTTTCTACCTAAATATTTTTATCATGCTTTAATGTTTTTATGCTTTAAATGTTTTTGTCTACTGTATCACTAAATAACTTTACCCCTATTCTACAGCTATAGAAAGATTCATTCAGATCTACCTAAAAATGATAAAAAAAAAGAGTCTCTGTGTTTTTCTGCAAGCTTTTTATTTGGATTAGATGGATGTTCACATATCTGTTTATCATTTTTTTTTGCATTCAATAGTTAAAATTTGACTATTATAAAACCTCTCAATGGCTTGCTGTCTCCTCCTTCCACTTTTGATTATCCATATCTTTTTTGTAGTATAGAATCTTTCTCACGGGCTGACGTCACGGTGGCGTGACGTAGTGGTTGTGCATGGGACTGAGGCCCACTGGGTTGGAGGTTCAAATCCAGCAGCAAGGCTGCACCTACTACTCCCACCACCAGGGGGCAGTGATGTCCCAAAAACCCCAAAGCAAAAACAAAACAAAACAAAAAGAATCTTTCTCTTCACTAAAGTTGACATCTGTTTTCCATTCCCTCCCTCACCTTCCTACCACTGGTACCATCAGAGTTTCTTTGGGTACAAAAAAGTTTCTTTTGGTTTGAAAATCTTTTTCAAAATAAATCTATTTATCTCTTGTATCCAACTAACCTTACTTAGCATAACTAACGTTCTCCAAATTGACCATGTCAAGCACTGTTTCACTTTCATTATTTTATTTAATGATGTATTGTATTCCATTGTGAGTATGCACCAAGGTTTATTTACCCATTCTTCCACTAGTAGACATTTTACCTATTTCCATCTTTTGTGTTTGTGAATGATGCTATGATGAACATGAGTCTGTTATCTTTCTAAACTTCTGTATGGTATATATAGGTAGCTTTCTTACTGGGGTATATAGTATTTTGATTCAAAAAAAAGTTTTAAGACACCATATTTCTTTCAATCATCGTTGTACTGGTTTAAAGTCCCACTAGCAGTATATAAGTCTATGAACACACAGCCAGTCTTTGTTTTCTGCTTTCTTTAACTTCGCTATTACATTGTCAATCTATGGTTGGCTGGTGATTGTTGGTGTGCTTTATTCTCATGGACTTAGTTGACACCTCAGTTAGATGACTGCTTGTTTGAAGACAATCCTTTAACACGCAGACACTATTCTTTCTGATAGCCAAGTCCCATTCTATTTCTCCACCACACTTTGCTAGAGCACCCATATCTTCTATTATCTCTTCATAAGAGTAAGTACTGAGTACGATAATTTCTTGAAAACTAATTGTTGAGCCTATATCCATGTATTTATGGTGTAGATATTCCTCTGGTTCACTTTAGTGTCATTTTTATCATTTTGTAATAAAGAACATTATAAATCATTCCTATTGGCATAATGGTATCATTAATTTAGCCAATGGTATAACATTTAAAATACTGATGAGAGAAATTGTACATATATATAGCTTGGCTTTTCAGACGTGGAAATACATGAATTGTTGCCTTGTATCGATTAAAAGCTTAAGTAAGTAGACACTGTTTACAGCAATATTGAGCGGTTAGACACAGCCCAGATCAGCTCAGCCAAGCCTTGTCCCGGGGAACCTGTGCCCCCGTGCCTTGTCTGTTCCTCTAGGGGTTTTGCAGTCCCTGCCTAGCACTTTTATGTGTGCCCAAGACTTCTCTCCAAACCAGAAACAGAGACACAGGGCACCAGAGATGGTTCAGGCCCTGTTAAGACAATCTCCTACAATATTGATGTTCATTTCCTTTAGTTTTTTGGGTTTTCTTCAGAAAATCAGACTCAAGATATTCCCTCCATCTTTGTTTGCTCACACCTTTGTGGAAAAGAGTAAGATTGTGCAGTCTGTCCAAGTTCCCTGGTGTGCTAGATGCTCCCAAGACAGATCTTTAGAATGGAGAACGTTAGTAAGATATTCAGTAAAAAGAAAAATCTTATTAAAAAATGTGATCTAAACACAAGGGTAAACAAGACTGTATGTGCCACTGATCTCAGTTCTGGGGCATGGGACAATACCAGAGAATGCCAACACAAACAAATGAGGTGGGAGGTATGCCACCCAAATGCCAATCTCAGAAGTCAGAGATGTCAATAAATTCTATTATCCTGCTTCCTGTGGAGCAGAGGACAATGAAAAGCCACATTGTCACATTTGAGATTGAAAAGAGGCACTTCTTCAGTGAGGTGTGAATTTCAAATGAGACCTTCAAGGCTGACAGAGCTCCTTTGCGCCTAACCAATACCCAGCCAAACGGAGTGAAGGAAGGAGATGAAGGATTAGAAAAAGCGAAGCTGACAGATGGCCATCCGTGAAAAGCTGACTCACCATCCATTACACCTCATGAGTGCACACAGGAAAACGAGACCATTTCCCAGCCTTGAGCTAACCACCGAAAGAGTGAGCCTGCCAAGGATCCACAAGCTGAGCAGTGGGCATCTTTTGGAGTTGGATGCAACTACAAAGATGGAGAGATACCTCTTTCTTTTGAAAGCCATCTGAACCACAAATGAACGGTAGAACCATTGTAGCGTAAACTAACTCCCTGCCATTGAGTCACTGACTTTGTGGTTTTGCCCAACACATAGCCACTAGGTCGCCACAGTTCCTGCATACATTGCAACAAGCAAAAGGGAAAAAATTGATGATGACGAGATAAGACAATAACTAACGTAATTAAACTATCCAAAATGCAACAGTTGAAGAACCACCTTCTAATAGCATATGGAATAGTTGTGAAGATTATTTTCTGATATCAGAAAGCATTCATCTTACTGCAACTAACATATTCAAATAAGATTTCTCATGTAGCCTTGAAATTATTTCCTTGAAGACTAACTTAACATCAATGTTAATTTTTCAAAATTGGATAATCACCAGGGAAATAGAAAAGTCAGCCTATCAACCTTAGTACATTATAATAATATTTCAAAGTATAATGTGTCAACATACATATCAAATATTGGAAGTCATGATAATTATAGGTTTTAACTGCATAAAAAGCATTTGTGTATTCGATTATGACAAAATACAGGTACATGTAAAATGAAAATCTGCCTGTGTAATTTCTGAGCAAAGATTTTTTCATTACTTGGACAACTGAATCTTGATTTTCATCAGTAAAGAAAACTCAGAAATGAGAACCCACTCAGAATACCTTGGCCAGCAGATGGCACTATGGGAAAAGCAGCTATGCTCGGATTTTTCAAGTTTAAATTATAAAAGGGAATGTTTCAATGTGAATGTAAAATAGATTAGAACTCTACTTCCAAATCTGTATTGCCATATATATATGGCAAGGGAATACATTTTGGAAGTGATACAAGGGCTTATATGTATTCTACTTTGTCTCTCATTTTGAATGATTGCCTGTTGGACAAATGTGTTTCACAAGTTTAGATGATTATTTCTAATTCACAAATAGATACGTTCAAGTTTCCATTCCAGCAATCATTGAGAGTTGCTACTATGACATTTTTTCAAATTGGAAAAGCAGCAAGTGGCAAACTATTTCTTAGAGACTAGCAGCAAAGTAATGGTCTGAATTTGCAAGGAGCAGCTTGCAGTTTGAACGAATGTTTGTTTGCTTTTCTGTACACAGTTACCATCTGAGTATGGAAATACTCTACTTACCATCTGAGTACTTTGTATAGAAGAAACGCTTTCCCAGGTAGAAAACAATATTCAATATTTAACGTCATTGTCATCTACTGATGCTTCATGGCAAATATGCCCTACTTACCACAATGTCAGAAGGGAAATAGAAAGGCAAATGCTTTAAAAAGTATCAGGCATCCCATAGCCTTTCCTCGTAGGTGTCTCAGAGGGATAATTACCTTAGACACAAAAGGAGAACAGAGCTCGGGGGAAATGTTTTCATATAAAATCACAATAAACGGTTTCACTATTAGCAGAAATCATAAACTCGACATGCATTATTTTTGCCACTTTCTCACCCCACTATCCTTTCAAAATGAGTTCAGCATTACAGACAGGACTTACAGAGGAACAATAAGAGGGTCTTTAATAATTCATATTGAAGAGGAGTGAAAATAGAAGAGCACATCCTATTATGGGATATCAAATGGATTACTTATCCAGCACCCAGGAAGTAAAAATCCATCTTAGTTTCTACTGAAAAGATATGTTATTTTCTTATCTGTCATGGAAAGTTCCAGATCTGGAATGGCCAAAAGTGTTTGACCAAGATTCATTTCATTTACTACTGGTTTGCTTTCCTTTGAAGTTTAAACATAGGATTAGATATAATTTTGTCAGCCAGCAAAAGAAGGAGGGGGGGGGAACTTGGAGAGGCAAAAGTTCATTTCTACAGAATGCTAAACATATATTTTGATGTGAGCTGACAGAGGACTGCTGCCCTCAGCAGGAAATGTCTTAATGGTCATCAGTAATACTCTGTTGCATAGCTTCAAGTATACGCTGCTTTCTATGTATCAAATTCTGTCACTCAAATTCAAAATGGCTACCGTGTCAAAGCAAGTTTATATTATGTAGGCCTAAACACCATTTTAAAATGCTGACTCAAAAATCCTAGCTGATTTAACAGCAATCAATTATATTTGCCTGCCTCTTTGAATAACTGTCTATGAACTTCTCAACATCCAATATAGCTTCATGGTGTAGAAGCTATGTTTTCAGAATCGAACATCGCAATAATGAAACCACTGTTTACTACACTTTGAATGTACAACAGCACTGTGCAGTAGACATTGTGAACGGGATATTGGCTCAGGCATAGCGAAGCTCAGATTAGATTAAAACAAGTGCAATTTTTCAAACCCTGCTTGGCTCCTGAGCAGATTAAGGAGTTTACAATGCCAAAAGAAACAGCAATCATCCCCAGTGGAAGAACAATGTGAATATGAACTTGACTATAGCAAAATCCCAAACCTGGGCTTGTCCTGGGGCAAAGCTCAACCCCCGCAACTGAGGTGGCATCTGAACTGGAAGGTGAAGGAGCTGACATTCTTAGGTGACCAAAGCACCCCTGGGAAAGTTCTCTGTGGGGAACCTAGGATTATCAGAATGATTGGATTTGGAGTCAAAAATAATTGTTTGAATAAAATATTGGATTGAAAATAAACAGGAACACAAACCAATAAAGATAACATAAACAAACAAAAAAGAGAAAATAAACATCATGTCAAAGTATAGTTATTGACCTAAATATCATATGCAGGGGAGGAGAAAAGTGATAATCTACTTTGATTTTAAAAATAAGCTGTGTACCTCCTTAAGAAAGAAAATGGATAATAAACGTCTGCATGAATCTAAGTAATAAATCACATGAATCTCAGCTCTGACAACCCTGAGGCCAGAAGAATGAATTGGTTCCTACATACAGCAAAAGTATCCAAAGAAGATGGAACCAGAAAGAACTAGTCAACGTTCAGCTATTTCGGGAGGTAGCATATGAGCAATAACCAATGCTCCTGGAGGAAGGAGTCCAAGCCGGGCTGAGAGCCTTCGTCAGAAGCCAGGCTCCAGGAGTTGATGGAATACTAATGGACATGTGATACCGTGCTTCCCTGACAATGAGACCTACCCATACAATAAGTCCTAGCAGGATTTCTAAGCATTTGCACACTATAAGCCCTATCCTGAAAATAAGACCTAGTGATGCGTGGGGCTCCTGGAGCGGTGGGAAAGATGGGCAGCCCTTCTCATCAGCCCCATCGACCTATCTGCAGACTTTATATTGCAGCAAACGAGCCATTCAAAGACCATTTGCGCATGGAATTTAACAACTACATTGAAAACAGAATGACAAGCAATCAGTGTGGAAACTTTGTGACAGTCTGTAAGAGACGGTGATTTGGGTGCAGAATTCATGGAGTAAAATCACTGACAGTGTTGTTTTAAAGGCACTCTGAGCAGGTTACATGAATAAGAGTTGCTCTTTTATAAACAATCATTTTATTGGGGGTTCATACAACTTTTATCATAATCCATCCATCCATTGTGTCAAGCACATTTGTATACTTGTTGCCATCATCATTCTCCAAACATTTGCTTTCTGCTTGAGCCCTTAAGAGCTGCTCATTTCATGCGAGTTCTATTGTTCAACATGAGAGATTGGGGCTAATGGTTCTAAAGGAAATAGATTCATAAGAAATTCAGGATGGAATTCAGGGTTTGGAGAGTTATGGTGATGTTCTAGAAGATGACTTATCTATGTTTGAATAAATATAGATTATTGTACTGTACTTAAAATCTCCTGAAAACAAGCCCTCAGGTGTCTTCTTGAAGAAAAATAATATAAGACCCTGTCTTATTTTGAAGGACACATGGTAACTAACTGATGAAGTACTGGATACACTCATGTGTCTATGCCAAGAAATTTGGAAGATAGCTGCTTGGCCAATTGACTGGACGAAATACATATTTGTACCTATTTCAAAGAAAATTGACCCCCAGAATGATCAAATTATACAGCAAAATCATAGATGAGTCATGCAAGTAAAGTCTTGCTGAAAATCATCCAACATAGTCTGCCATCATGCATTGACAGGGAGTTGCCAGAGTTTTGGGCTGAATTCAGTAAAGGAGGTAGAATGATGAAAGAAATATCATTGCTGCATCAGATGAATCTTGGTTGAAATTAGAAAATACCAGAATGATGATGATTTGTGTTTCATTGACTATGCAAAGGCATTGGGGGGAGGGGGCAAGGTATTTGAATGTGTAGATCTTAAGTGCAGGTGTAGGGAATTATTTAATGTGACTCTTCAAGTTAAAGTCTCTAATTTCTATCAAATGACCTTTTCCTGAATGGATCTGATAAGAAGGTGGGCAAAAGCAGTGATACAATTCATCTGTGAGTAATTGGATTGAATAGAAAGGCTTCAATGGGATTGAAGTGAATAGAATTCCTAAACATGCCATCCTGACATGTTTAAACTGAGCCTTATGATAAGCAACAAGAAGGATTGCATTCAGCAAGAGTCAGGAGTAGAGTGTGTCCTCTGGACCTGAGTTCGCTGTAACAATCAAACTCCTGATCCAGCTGACAGCTGTACCATTAGAGGAGCAGCCGCAGAACTAGGAACCAGGCGTAGAAAAGCATAATGGGCATCCCAACCCATGGAGTCAATGGAATGTTTTTGTGCAGATGGCTAGCTTGCAGCATGCTCTACCCCTGGGAATGTAATTGGGTAGATTGAACCAGCTGACCCATGGAAGCGGAGCTGCGGGGCTTCAGGCTGAGGCTTACTGGAGTGGATTGTCTCTGGGCACTTAATTCAGGGAGCAGGCATTACTGACTTACAGAGCTTAAGCTGAAATGCCTTTGGATTGAGGCTTATAGCAGAGTATATAGCATTTAGTAACAGATTTAAACTTTGTAATATATCCTGATAAACAACTCCACCCTGAGCACTTCTCCTTGACATTATAACTTGTCAACTCCCTTGATAAGCCCTTTCCTTAATGATTTTTTTCATCAATGATTTTATCTATGAGTTCTGCATAGCCATTACAATAGAATTTAGAACTCAGAGAGATAAAATGGAGAACATTGATTAAGACATCACCTTAACAAATTATGGAGAGCCTTGAGAAAAATGAGAATTTCAGAACACTTCATTGTGCTCATATGGAACCAATACAAGGTTGAAGATGTAGATGTGTGAACAGATAAGGTGATAGTGCATGGTCTAAAATCAGAAGGATAATAAACCATTTGAGATTTTTTTTTTAAAAAAAGCGCTATTTTCCCCAGGCCAAAGTTCAGAATTCAGGGAGAAGCAGTATAGCAGGAAGAATGAAAGTGGAAACAGGGAAGAAATGGAGTAAATGACATTACATCATGCAAATTACAATCAGCAACCTAAAACAAAATATGTATGGTCAGTTGAATAGAAAGCTGATTTGCTTTGTAACTCTTTGCTCAATTAATAAAGATGTTTTAAAGAAGTTTCTTTCTTTTGAAGGAAATAAAAGGTAAAGAGACATTACCCAGAATGCATCACTATGAGAAGAATTTAAGATAAGAAAAAGAGAGATTAATGTATGGAGACTAGAATGAGGTCTAATAAACAATTAACTGCTATTTTAGAAGAAAAATAATAGAATCTAGGGAGCAGAGGAAGAAAAATATTGTATAAATCTCAACAGAATTTATGAAAGCAAGGTGAAAAAATAATCTGCCAATTCAGAAGCATGTACATGAAATATCTTCTTTCAACACATAGGATGCAGTAAGGACAAATTTTTATATAAATAAAAACAGTATATGGTTAACAGAAGCTTATCAAGGATTTTTCTAAAACTATTGTAATAGAAGAAAAGTTTTATTTTCCCAGAGAAAAGTTGAAGATTCCAGAACGGATGAGTAAGGGAGTTCTGAAACATGAATAACAATGAACATTTTGTATGCTATAGCAGTACTTCCGTCATGTGCTTCTTGACAAGTACCATCGGATGCATTCCAAGTCCTTGTGACCCCACGCCCAGCAGAAAGGAAGATGACTCAGTCCTGCGCCATCAACATGGTTGTAATGTTTGCGTCCATTGTTGCAGCCACCTCCTTGAGGGTCTTCCTCTTTTGGATGATGATGCTTTACCAACCATGCTTCCCTTCCCTGGAACTGATCTTTCTCGATAACATGTCTCAACTATGGGGGACGGAGTCTCATCAGTCTCACCTACAAGGAGCATTCTGGTTGTACTTACTGGAAGATAGATTTGTTTGTTCTTCTGACAGTCCACATTTCTTTCAACGTTCTTTCCATTATCAATTCAGGGTCCCGTTCCTTCTGTCATCATTTCACTTTCAACCACCACCCCTCTTCCCTCTCCTTCCTTTCCCCAGTTTTGTGTTGGGCCAACATCTACCTCCTTGGGTTTGGTTCAACCTCCTCCTGATTCCCTGTATCTCAACCCAAATGTTACAATATAGGAGGCTTCTTATCTATACTTACCTCAGGGGACTCATGCTGTACTTTCCTTTTGTGATTGGATGACTTTGCTTAGCATAATTTCCTTCAACGCTTCCCATGAAAAACTGTGTTTCACCTGCTCATCAGTGCTTTTTAGTGATGCAAAGTACTCCATTGTGTGTATGTGTCAGAGTTTACTGATCCTCTCATCTTCCGATGGAAATTTAGATTGTGTCCAACTCTTTGTGATTGTGAATTGTGCTGCAATAAACATTGGAATGCATATGGTTTGCACCCACTCTTTTTGTGCTGCACAAACTGGAAATCCCAACAGAAGGAAGAAAAATCAGAAACCAAATGAAATAGCAGGAAAATAATTATAATATAAAGATAAAAAGTACAAATAAAGAGTAAGAAAGAAAAATCTACTATCAATATTTAAAAGGCCAGAGAATAACTTTCTGTCATGGAACAACCGAGAGGGGCTTGAGCCTAGAGCAAATTCAGAGTGGGTCAAGAGGGAGATCAACTGACCAAGAGTAAATTATACCCTGTCAAGTCCACCATAATCAAATTAGCCATCATCTCTGTCTGACAGTAAAGCTGTTGAAGACCCTTGCCTGTGGCTAGAAGGGGTGTGCTACAGCCTTCACTATGACTAGAGTTCTGAAAATGGATTGGGACTCCCACTGTCCCTCAAAGTCTTCTACAAATTGAGTATTCCCAATTTAAACTCTGATACTTTTCCTTTCATCATATTTAGATTTCGTTATTGTCATCTTTGGGTATCACCGATGGTGTGCTTCTTCCACGTGGACTTAGTTAACTCCTCACATAGACTTCCTGTTGGAATCTTAGCCTTAAGGCCCCAGACACTCTTCTGATCGACAGCCAGGCACACTTTGCTGTTGCACCCTTAGCTTCAGTGAACATTTCATGAAGGGGAGTACTGAGTAAGGCCATGCTATAGGAATTAACTCTTCTTGAACTGGGGTTAGAATTAAATGGGAGACCAGAATTCATCTGCTTGTCCATAGATTTTAATTTTTTTTTAAGGCATCACTGCCCTCAGGTGGTGGGAGTAGGAGGCCCAGCCTTTGCTCCTGGGAGCTGGAATTGAACCTCCATCCCAGTGGGCCACAGTTGTCCAAAGATTTTAAATGACGCTCATTTACTTTGGTGGTCATATTATGAAGGAAAAAAAAAACACAAGAACAACAACAAGCAAAAACAAAAACAAAGGCTGCAAAATAAATAATAAGAAGAAACTAAAAAGAAAAATATTGTCAATCGTCCTCCTAGGATATAAGGTAATTGTATTGGTAGCCTCACTAATTTTTTTAATGACTTAGAATTTAAGATACTGTTGGTAAGAGGAGTTTCTGTGAGTGTTGTCCAACTGGAAGCTGCAACACATGAGTTGCTGCTTTGTACAAATTGATTTCTTAATTGGTTGAGTTCTCTTTATACTATGCCTGGGAGTTAGGGCTAGAGGAAATTTCCCTGGATAAATTCTTATAAGTGTAGTCATATTAATGCAAGGGGGTGGGGTTGAGGTACTAAATATATGGTGGTTCTGTGTTCCCTTTGATGGGATGCCCATTAAGTCAGAGGTCTCAAGCTAAGGTCCAACGACTGCCATTTCCACAGTCTTGGGGTGGCCAGCCTAAGTTTCCTCTCCCATCAGAGTTTTTCAGTGGTAACTATAAGGGTCCAGGTAGCTTGAAGAGAGGGCTCCGTTCATTCAGCCAGGCTTTCATGGTGAGTCCTTCTGGTATGGCCCTCGAGGCATACGATGTTGATTAGAAGGCCAGGGTCTTAGTTGATTGAAGGTGCTTAGTCCATGGAGGGACTCACACAGGGATGGGTAGAAACATATTTGCAGTGTTTACCCAGGAATAAGAAGTCAGGTTTATTGTCCTTGTAAGTTCCCTGCAATTATCGTGAGGTGCTCCTTCCCATTTACCCACCATTTACTCACCAACCGAAATAGCAGTGCCTCCCTCTAAACTGTAGCTGCGGCCTTCCCTGGGTCTCAACTTGATTCTTCAGTATGGGTCTCCTCTCAGTCCTGTGGAAGCCTGTGGATTGGTCCCAGCCTTGTCTCAGTGTACTATGGCATCAAGTGAATGGTACCCTTCCTTTTCCCCCTTACTGAAGGCATTACCTCAGCCAATGTGATGTCTCATCTTCGGTGGTAGTTTGGCTGAAGGACACCCAAGGGGGTGATGGATGGATGGTCCATGGCCAGTAGGTAGACATTCTACACTTTTTGGGGGGGGATTCATCTTTAAGATTTGTTTAATTGGTGTTCCTCCTTACAGTAGAGGACTCATGCAATACTGGTTCTCTTGTAATTGACTAACTTCACTCAGCATAAATAGCTGCCAGTTGCTTCCAGGTCATGCAGTGTTTTGTGCTTTCATCAGTCTTTTAGGGATACACAGTGTTCCATTGTGTATATGGACCATTGTTTCTTCATCCGTTCTACTGTTGGGCATTTGGCTGCTTCCAGTTTCTTGCCAGTGTGAACGGTGCTGCTATGAATCTGGGAGAGCACATAGTCACTCCTATGGTGTTTTTCGGTTCTTTGGGAGTGTATGCCTAGTAGTGGCTTGCTGGAGTACAGGGGAGTTCGGTTCCTAGTTGCTTTAAGTGCTGCCGGATCATGCCCCATAATGGTTGAATGTTTTCACAAGTCTACTAACAGAGTGTATGAGTTTCAATCTCTCCACATCATTTCCAGCATTTGTTGCTTTCTGGTTTTTTTTTTCAATTGGGGGTAGCATTGTACGTGCAAAGTGGTATCTCATTGTGGTTTTAATTTGCAAGTCTCTAATGGCTGGGGATTGTGAATGTTTTTTCCATGTGCTTGTTAGTCAAGGATTGAATTTTTCCTTCAGTTATTTGAGCTTGCAATGTGCCATGTTCTTCTCCTTTGGATTTCTAACTCCATAGTTGTTGGGGCTTTTTTTTGTTGCACATTTCATTGTAATATTTTATGTTGTCTTCTTGAACCACCCAAATTTATCCCTGGCATTGTGGCTCAGCACCATCATCTCAGAGAAAAGTCTATTCAATTGGTATATCATAATCCAGCAAGACAATGTACTGTGTCCTACGTTGATGAATTGTAACTGGGGTCTTAAAAGTTTATGCACAACTATCTAAAGTGTAAGTACTCACCTTCCCCCATCCAGAGCAAAACCACAATTCACTGCAATCAAGCCAATTCTAGTTCACAGTCAGCACTATAGGGCCGAGTAGTTTCTGAGATCACAAATAGAAGCTCCATGCTTTTCCCTTATAGTGGGTTGTTGGTTTCAAAACTGCTGTGTTGGGCTGAGCCCCAGTAGCATAGTGGTTGTGGGTGGGACTGTGGCCCACTGGGATGGAAGTTCAATTCCAGCAGCAGCTCCACAGAAGCAAAGGTTGGGCCTCCTACTTCCACCACCAGAGGCAGGGATGCCTAAAACAAACAAACAAAAAACTGCTGTGTTTGTGGTTGGCAGTCCAATGCACAATCCACTGTCCCAGAACTCCTTAGTGGGAACAGGGTTAAGAAGCTTGGACATAAGAAATCAATTAATGCAATGTATTCTCGGTCCATGAACTTTAGCTTTTACTCCCTGAAGCCAGAAGAACTAGCTGGTGCTCCGATATTACTGTTGACTCTGAAAAGGTCATGGAAGGGGTGGAGCAATAATATGGAATAAAACTCAAATTTATCAGGCTTCCTGGCCTGGCAAATATTGGTGGGACTTCTTATTCTATAGCCTTTAGGCATACTGGAAGTCTAAAATTGAACTCTGTCCCATAGTTCTACTTTCAGCCAAAGGATAAACCTATATGAGGAGCAATGACACCAGAGAGGTTCCCTACCCTTGATTCAAGGGGCATATGGGCTATGGGATTCAAGGGGCAGCATCAGCCCAGAAGGCAGAAAATGATAGGAAAGAAAGGCAATGGAGTCAGAGAACCATAGGAAAAACTGGAAAATGTATTGTGATGTTGTGGGGATTGAAATCAACATTACAAAATAAAATCAATATGAGACACTGAATGAAAAGCAAGTTTTCTTAGTGAACATTCACCTGAATCACAATAAAGTTAGAAAATAAATAAAATGTGATCCTGAAGAGACTTGGTATGACTCCATTGATATCCAATGAATAAGTCAATTCAAAATAAATACACACAGAAGGAGAGAAAGGTTAACTTTAAAAAAAGTTCTAAAATGATAGGCACGAAAAATGTAATTTTCATGTTTATAAGGATAAACAAACAAATGCATGAAAGGAATTTTCAACACAGACCATTCCAAAAGTAATAAAAACAATCAATAATAATAAAAGTAATCCATGGAAACACTTTAAAAAAATAAACCTCCTTGGAGGCCTAACAAGATGTACCATTAACTGACCAATCCACTATTACACAAAGAATTAACAAGCAAAACTATAAAAAATTTTCTGTTTGGGAGTTTTAAATCTTCTCAGTTATTCATGGGTCAAAGGAGAAGCAAAGTTCCCAGATAACCAAGCTTTTGATGCGTGGCACTTTCAGGGACATGTCCAAGGCTGAAAGCTGTCATTGAAAAGACTGAAACTAAGACACTGAACAGCCCACATAAAAGCTAGAAGATAAAAAACCAATCAAATAGCCAATTAATCACTAAGAAGTAGAAAGAAGCAAGGTAATCATAAAGATAAAAGCCTCAATTAATGAAACAGAAAACAAACATAAAAGAGAGAATCAGTGATGCCAAAAGTTGGTTCTTTGTAAAAGACAGAACAAATTTATGAAAAGTTTATTGAAAGAAACAAAAAAAAGGCCAATTAGAAATGTTAAGATAAATGGAAACTCAAGTACAGGTGCTTAAAAGATTAACTAGAGCTGAGACCTGGTGGCGTAGTGGTTGTGCACAGGACTGCGGCCCACTGGGATGGAGGTTCAATTCCAGCTCCACAGGAGCAAAGGCTGGGCCTCCTACTCCCACCACCAGCGGGCAGTGATGCCTAAAAAAAAGTAAAAAATAAAAAAAACAAAAAAATTAAAAAAATTAAAAAAAAGAAGATTAACTAAGACAGGTATGCTACCATCAATCGTAAGTCTATTAATTTACAGTTTAATATGTTCCATATTACTTACATCAGAAGACACACTTTCCCCCCCCCAAAGTGTGTGTGTGGGGGGGATGATGCTGTGTCTTTTGATCCAAAAGTGTAGTACCCCAGAACATTTTAGTATACTGGTACTATTTGGTTCAGAATATTTTTTTCTTGTTTTCCTGCTCTAAAAACTGGGTATGTCTTTTGGTCAGGTGCATCTTCTGGTCTGAAAAATGTGGGTAATTAATTGATTTTAAAATCATAACTTAAAAAAAATTAAAAATCACAACTTACCAGTTACTTAGGAAAAACAGGCAATTTGAATGTTCTTCATTAATGAAATCCCAGGTGCATTTGACTTTATAGGCAAACTTAGGAAAATATTAATTCCCAGCTTACCCAGTCTTTTCTAATGAATAAAGGTTCATCTTCTTTGTAAGAAACGGACATGTGTGCTGAGCCGGGGTGGTGTAGTGGTTGAGTATGGGACTGCGGCCCACTGGCTTGGCAGTTCAAATACAGCAGCAGTTCTCCAGGAGCCAGGCTGGGCCTCCCACTCCCACCAGAGCGCAGTGATGGCCAAACAAGCAAACAAAACAAAACAAAACAAAACAGAAACCCACATGTGGTCCCCAACAATGCATCTCCTATGCAGTCACTGTCTCTGTAGGTGGAAGCTGACACATCTCTTTGATGTTAAACAGGCTTCAGCAGCGTTCCTGCGTGAAACAGACTAAGAAGAAGGTCCTGATAATTTGCCAAAGATTTATAACTCATTGTAGGGATGGTACAGGATTTGACAGCATTTGCCCCATTGTGTGAAGAGCCACCAGGAAGCAGGGACTGCCTAGCGATGGTAGCAACAACAACAGTCCTTAAAACAACAACAACAATGAAAGCACAAAATCAGAAAGCAACATTCCTAAACAAAAAAGGAGCGAATTGAATTGGACAATGCATAAAAAGATATAATGTATCACGAGCTAGGTGGCTTTATCTGATTTTAAAGATTGTCTCATCATAAGCTATCAGGGAGTGGCCAGCCTCCTGATATACTTACAACAAGAGTTCAACAGGCAGTTGTTTAGCGATAATTATTATTTATTGTAACACCGATATAGATCATGAGAGAGAGAGAGAGAGAGAGAGAGAGAGAGAGAGAGAAAAGATTTCATGATGCATGCTCACCTCCCTCCCGCTTGATGATCCACGTGGGGAGAGAGTGGGCGAAGGGATTGCATGATGAGGGAGAGCGTCTGGCGCTGAGGGGCAGGCAGCAGAGAGATAACCTCTATCTTACCTCTCTTCCCTATATACTCTCTGGAGCCAAGTCAGGCCCCCAATTACAGGTAAGGACATACGTCACAGGAAGGGGTTGTGCCATGTGCACACATTATAGAGAAGGAGCTCTCAGGGTCGCAAGTGAGAAGACAAGACCCCAGACTCCTGGATGTGGCTAAACAGGTTAGGCTAGAGATCATTAACATCAGCATGTGAATCCACCCACAGGCTTCAGTGGAAGGGAGCCATCATCCTAACAGCAGGGGAGTTAGCTCTGCAGTGAGACAACACAAAAGTCTTAAATAACTAGGAATTTCAGGGAGAATAGCTAACTCAACTTCTCTAACAAATGCTGGTAAACAGTCTGCTTAATATTTGGAGCATAATAATTGTGGAGAAGTTCTGTCTCCACCCAACAATAAGGAAAACAATTCTAAGAAATCGCATCGTGATTTCAATAGAGGAGTTTAATAAAACTCCATTTCTAGAATAAATATTCTACAAATGATCCATCACCGGATTAAGGACTCTTACAGAAAACAAGCATGAGCGTAATACTACTTGAAAAGATTCTCTTTACAATCAATAGAAGATGCCCTTTACTGTGCATTTTATATTGTACACAAGAGTCCCGCTACGACAATGAAATAAGGAAACCAAACAACGTGAGCCTATTTGGAAAGGAAAATGCAAAATTCGTTACAGGTTGTTCCTGACATACTCACCTTGTGAGAATGAACTACATTGCTGAGTGTCTGAGTTTCTGTTTTTGTTTATCTTACATCTTATCATTATGAATATGGACTACATACGGTGTTATTGTCTTTACTTCATGTGTAATGTTTATCAAGGTAGCGATAGAAAGTCATAACGAAAGCTAAAAAGAAAAACAAAGAAAGAGTGATCTTAAGTTTACCTTCGAACTGACTTCTGGTAGAATTGTCAAAAATAAGCCCTGTTCTAAGTGGGGCACTTCCTGCACGTTCTTCAACAAGTACCCAATTGTAAATGAAACCCCAAAATAATCTATAAAAAGGTAACAAATGAACAAAAATTAAGATATTTTTGGGTACAAAAATAAATGTATTGCTTTAATATATGAGTAGGTGCATTTCTATCTATAAGCAACAGTTGGAGAATTTAATAAACTTGATATTTCATTTATAGTTGTAAAATTAAAATACTTTGCATTTTATATCATCAAATATGTGTAAGCAATATTTGAAGAAATGATAAAACTCTATTGAAAACACTAGTGATAGGCTGAGTATATGAAGAGGTGTGTGTTTTTTATCAAGTCAATGAGAAAGAAGGGGCTAGTCAGTGTTAGAAAAACTGATTATCACAGCAATTTAAGAGGAAATTGAATCCCTACTTTCACCAAGCACAGTCATTTCCATGTGGATAAGAAGCTAAAATGTGAAATTAAGCTACACACTGTTGAGAAAATAATATCAAAAATACAATAAAATATGTATTATGGCTCTGGGTCGAGAGAAATTTTTCATACATGGCATAAATTATGAAAATATTGATATCTTTGTCTACACAACAATTAAAAACATGTAAATTTGAAGATTTCAAAAAGTGAGTGAAAGCGCATGCTTCAATTGCAAACATAAATTGTGCACATATATATTTGACAAAAAAAAATCAAAATGCCTAAAAAGATGAGACAAAGGCAAGAACAATAAAAAGATAAACATATGTATAGAATCTGTCTGGACAACAGTTTGGCTTTATCTGGTAAAACAGACCATCTGAACCCCCTCCAAAATCCCAGCCCAAACCCATTGCCCTCCATAGGATACTGAGTCATAGAAATCCTAACAGGTAGAACTGCCCCCTTGGGATTTCTGAGACTTCATATCTTTATAGGAGTAGACAGCCTCTTATTCTCTCATGAAGCAGCTAGTGGGTTTGGTCCACTGACCAGCTTAGTGTATACACCAGTTTGTAATTCATTTCTAGATAATGCACAGGTGAACTAGGGTTCATGCTTATAGGAGCATTAGAGGTATTAATATAAGTCTATGACCAAAGAAAATTAACATACAAGCAAATATTTAAGGCAACCCAAATGTCCATCCAAACAATGGGTACATGCCTTTTGGTGTAGCTACAAAACAGACTTTTATTTTGTGTACATCAGGCATTGAATAAATCACAGTTTCACACAATAGCCTAGATGATATTAAAAACAATGACAAGTTTAAGAAAGAAATATATAAAGGAAAAATTCACTCTAAATCCATTCTATAAATTAAATACAAAACTAAAATACACATTGAAGAGGCATATATGTATAGGTAGGGAAATATTTTTAGAGCACATAATGGCTACAACAACATATAGAACTTTGGGAGTATGGTTGCAATTGGGGTTGGAAATATCCAAGGCCATCCAATGGGCAAGTTCAGTATCTTAACGCTAACACATCGGTCACTCAGTGCATCAAAGGGATTGATTGGTTCCAGGACACACCAGGCCTGGAGATACTGAAGGTGACAGATGCTCCATATCCTTATAAGAAAAGGATACTAGTATTTGCATATAACTTATGCATTTCCTCCCATATACTTTTTTTTGGGGGGGGGGGGAAGGGGGTTTGGGTGAAAGTTCACTGAGCAATTTCATCTTCCATCCCTCACTTTGTACACTTTTTATTTCAAAACAGGAGCTGCAGTTGCCTCGGGAGAACTTCCTTTCTGGAATTCCCATTTCCAGGCATCATCTTGCCTACCATTTCCTGCCTCTGAACTTTGTTTTTGGGGCAAACACTGCCCTCATGTTTTGAGAAGCAGGTCCTTCATGGGTGTTCCTGCTCACTTGCCAGCCCGATTACTTGTTTGGCTGAAAGGCCCTTTCCGGGAATGGAGCTTGAAGGGTATCTAAGGACTGGCCTGTGTTTATCAACAAAAAGGGCACTTCGAATCTAGCGTGAGGGACCCTGGTAGTTGTGATAGGGTCGTGCCTGTACTCACACAGTCTATACAGCAACCATTTGAATGTATGTGCCAACCACTGAAGGGAGGGATGAGAAAAGTATCGTTTAACATTCTTCAGTCTGAAATTGATCAAACATGCAATCAAGATTCAGAGCTGATTCTTCATAACTGGAATGCACACGTTGGAGACGAGGAAGGAGCAATTGTTGGGGAGAAAGTGGCCTGGGCGATTGAGAGAAAGCTGGAGACTGACTGTATAACAGGATTTTGCAGACCAACGGCTTTTTCATCACAACTGCCTCTGCCACAGCTAAAGGTGGGTATGTACCTGCACTTCTTATGTGCAACAGACTGAAATATCTGTGGGAAGAGACAAGGGAGAAACTCAATAATATCAGCCAAAATAAGACCACGGCTGCTGTGGAACAGACTAGCTGCTGCTCATAGGTAAGTTCCGGATCAAGTTCAAGAAAATCTAACCAAGTCCATGAGAGCCAAAATACAACCTTGAGCATATTCCATATGAAATTTGAGAACATGGTAAGAATATCTTGGACTCACTGATTACTAATGGCAGAAAACCTGATGAGCTGTGGGATGACATCAAAAACATCATATTTGATGAAAGCAAAAAGATCCCCCCCCTCAGAAAAAATGAAACAGGAAAAAAAAAAGATGCTGAACAGAATTTCCAAAAGCCTGCTTGAGAAAACAAAGTAAAGTTTTTTTTTTTTAAATCACTTTATTGGAGGTTCATGCAACTTATCACAATCCATACGCTCATTCATTGTGTCCAGCACATTTGTACATTACCCTCATCATTCTAAAAAAATTTGCTTTCTACTTGAGCCCTTGATAACAGTTTCTCATGAACTACGCAAAGACCCAGAAAACCGTAAAGGAGGGACATCTTAAGCATATCTCAAGGCGAGAGAACTGAATCTCTGTATTAAAAGAACTAGTTCTCATTCAACCATTTCAAGCGATCGTATAGATCAAGAATTGATGATATTGAATGAAGAAATCAAAGCTGCACTGAAAGCATTAGCAAAAAATCAAGGCTCTAGGAATTGACAGAATATCAACTGAATGTTTTTTTAACACATCGATGATAGACTGAAAACTCATTTTTCTATGCAACTGGATGAGATTCATATTTGTACCTATTCCAAAGAAGGGTGATCCTACTGAATAATATCATTAATGTCACATGCAAGTTAGATTTTGCTAACGATCCTGAAACAACCTGCAAACTGCAGATGAGACATCCTTGCTCAATGAAAGGGAAGGGAACTGGAAGTTCTTGCTGATGAAGAACAAAGACTTTAGCCTTCAATATGAATTGCAGCTCAATGTAAAGAAGGCCACGATTTTCATAACTGAGCCAATAGGTAACCTCAAGATAAATGGAGAAAATGTTGGCGTTGTCCAAGATTTATTCTTGCTTGAGTCTCCAATCAATGTTCATGGTCACGGAAGCAGCAGTCAAGAGTTTGAAAGATGCATTTCATGGGATAAATCCACTGCACGAGACCTGGCTAAAGTGTCGAAAAGAAATGCTGTCACTTGGAGACCTAAGAAGAGCCCACGCCATGGTCTCATCAACTGCTTCATATGCATATTCAAATTGCAAACTGATAGAGGAAGCTTGAAGGAGAATTTATGCTTTTGAATTATGGTAAAGAATATTGAAAGCACCAGGACCTGGCAAATGAACATAACAGATCTGTGCTGGACAAGGAACAGTGAGGAAGCCCCTTAGAGGTTAGGATGGTGAGACAATCCCTAGAAAAGGACATCATTTTCTGTAAAGTCAAAAGGCAGCCAAAAAGAGGCAAGCTCTTGACAAGATGAATTGCCATCGTGACTCCAACAATTGGCTCAAACATCTGTGACGTAACAATCAGGAGGATGGGGCAAGACAAGCCCGTGTTCTGTTCCGCCCTGAGTCGGAAGTTGCTCAACCTCGTATGATAACAGCAAAGCACCGAGCCACGGGGTTTGTCACAGAAAGCACAAGGATGAACTTGCAAAACACGGAAAGGGGACTTTGAATAGAAAAGACTAGAGTGTCCAAGATGGGTTGGGGGTCGCAGAGGGTGATGTGGTACCACTCACCGAAATATACTCAGGCTTCAGTGTAGGCAGCAGTAGTCTAAGTTTTTGATCTTGGCAATTAAAACAAAATCATTTCATCAGTGGCTCATAGTGACCCGATAGGACAGAATACAGATAATGTGACATTCTGTACAGCAATTGCATCAAGCATATTTGCACATATGTTGCCAGCATCATTTTCTAAACATTTCTTACTCTCTAGTTGAGCCTTTGGTATTATTCCCTTCCCTCTACCTTGTGGCCCCTTAATGAATTATGAATAATTATTCCTTTCATATATTACATAGATGGCTCTCTCCCTTCACCCATGTTTCTGTTATTCATCCCCCTGGGTGCAGGGGTTATATATCGATAATTAGGATCAGTTCCTCCTTCCTTCTATCTCCTCCCACTTTCCTCTGATTTCTGGTATCTTGACACTCACTCCTGTTCCTGAGAGGTTTATCTGGCCTGGATTCCATGTGTCATGAGATGTTATCTATACCAGTGTATATGCTCTCTTCTAGCCAAAATGGAAAGGTCATGATAGTGGGGGTAAAGGAAGCCTCAAAGAACCAGAAGTATAGTGTGTTTCATTAGTGTTATACTGTGCCCTGATTGACTCATCCTTTCCTTGTGACCATTCTGTGAAGGGATGTCTCATTGTCTACAGATGGGTTTGGGGCTCTCTGCTCCAACCCCCTTTGTTCTCAACAATACGTTGTTTTTGGGGGGTATTCTCATGCCTGTTACCTGATTTTGTGGACCCTTGATGATTGCATAGGCTGGTGTGCTCCTTCCATGTGGGCTTGTTGCTTCTCTGCTAGATGGCCTCTTGTTTGCCTTCAATCCTTTAAGATGCAGATGCTGCATCTTTTGACAGCTAGGCACCATCAGCTTTCTTCGCCACATTTGCTTAGGCACCCATTTTGTTTCCCATGACTGTGGCAGGAGGGTGAGTATTACAGAATATCAGAGTGTAAAAAATTTAGTGTTCTTTCATTGAGGGAGGGCTTGAGCGGAGGCCCAATATCCATTCACTTCCTCAGTGTATTGCCACATAAATAGTTGTACTTGGACCCATACCTCTATTTTTATGATTTAATATATTTACATGAATGCACACCTATGTTTATACCTCTATCTATAGCTGTCCTTTCTATATCTTTTCTCTGCTGCCTTTTAATTTCTTTCTGCCCCACTATCCCACTCATTGGGAATGAATTCTGTGCACCTCAGCTATTACTGAGGATCCCAAAGGACTTTTGCCTTCATGGATTATATGTAGACACTATTTATTGTATTAAAATTAAAACAGAAAAAAATTAAGATGAGCATGCACAATCACATGACCTTCTACTGAGAGAGTGACAGATTTCTTGAGACAAGTTTGCAAATAGTTTGAAAATATTAAAATGCATACTTTGTGGTTTTCCTAATTCTTCTAGGGATAAGGAAACAATCTGGAAATTTAGAGTTAAAGGTTTGCTTTTTATTTATTTCATTGCCTAGAGAAAGTGTTTGATCTCTCTAACTCAATTTTCACATCTGTAAGATGAGACATAGCATCTACTTTATAAAGGTATTGTAACTATAAGCTGATATTGTTCATATCAAATACTTAACGTAGTTCATGAAGTATATCACGTGCTCAGTAAATGTTAGATGATATCATTACTTTTACCGTGTATGGGAGTCCATTGAATTACATAGGCAATTAAAATGATAAGAATGAAATTTATTTACATAAACATTCATGATATGGTAAATCAAAGTCTAAGAGGACAGCATAAGCAGTCTGGTCATACATTTGTAAAGAATAGATATCAGAAATTCTTGTTAGCCGTGAAGACAATGGATGATTATTGTGTCTCTTTTGAGTATCTGTATGCTTTCGTTTTTCTCCTGTCGCTCGGACTTCTGAACTGTCAGCATACTGGCTGACACTAGAGGGCGGAATAGGTCTCTGAGACGATGTGGAGGGCGTGTTCGCAGTGAGCTGTCCAGGCCTGAAGAATGCTAGAGCCTCAATAGAATGGTCCAAAAGCAATAAGCAAAGGAAAAAAAAAACAAAAAACCACACACATTAGAATCCTCTGGGAGCACCTACAAGCTACTGATGGCAGAACTCTGCCCCAGATCATTTAAACCTGGCTCTTGGGGATGAGAGGCAGACAGCAGCGTATCAAAAAAAAAAAAGCAACAATAACAGCAGAACAATTCTTCTCTCTGTTTTTTTTTTTAGGCATCACTGCCCTGGTGGTGGGAATAGGAGGCCCAGCCTTTGCTCCTGTGAGCGGGAATTGAACGTCCGTCCCAGTGGGCCGCAGTCCCGCGCACAACCACTACGTCACCGGGGCTCAGCCCCAGCAGAACAATTCTAATGAGCAACCGGGGTTGCTAATCCCCGATAGAGGAGGAAACTGATGGCAGCATGATGACAAAATGCAGGCAGGGCTGGGAAGGGACATCCAGCGTCTCATACTCACAAAGACAGTGCTCCATCTATTCCTTGGTTCCGCAACCCCGGCCTTCCCACGGCCTTCCCTGTCCCTCATCAGGAGGCCTGGCTCCTGGACAGTCTACCCTGGGCAAAGACGGAGCTGCTCTCTCCCTCCATGCAGCCGTGGATCAGATCTCCTGCTTGCTGGACCCTGTAGTTCGGATGGAGAGCGTCTGAACTGTGTCCGCTGGTGGCTCACAAGCTTCCACTGGGAGCCTGCGACCCAGCCTTGACACGGTGCAGGAAGGGAAGAGGGGGAGGTTACCTGGAAAACGGAAGGTGACCTTCATCTGCTCTGCTTGGCCTGGCCACAGGCCAGAGCTCTTCTCCAGTGGCAGCCCTCCGGGGGCAGCCGTCTCAGAAGCTCCGGCGGTTGGTTCCTGCTGCTTTTCGTCCACGTCCATCTGTCTACACAGTATGCTGCCCCTGGCTGGATGGTCGCAGGACAGCCTCCCCAGAGAGCAAAAGTGGGAGCTAAAAGGTGGGAGAGCTTGAGACCTTAGCTCTGCAATTGGGACAGCATTCCATGGACCACATCTGACCACTGAGGATGAGTCAATAGAGGAAAAATAGAATCCCACTTAAAAAAATCACTTTATTGGGGGCTGATGCATCGTTTTTCACGATACATAAATACATATATTGTGCCAAGTATTGCCACATGCCTGCTGCTGTCATCTTTCTCCAAACATCTGCTTTTCCACTTGAGCCCTTGACATCAGCTTCTCATCTTTTCCCCTCCATCCTTGCTCCGCCTCTCCCCCACCAGGCCCCAATAGCTTATAAATTATTATTGTTTTGTCATCTCTTTCACTACCTGGATGTCTCCCCTTGCCGACTCCTCCGATATCTGTCCTCTGGAGGAGGTTATGTGTAGATCCTTGTAATTGACTCCCTCTCTCTACCCCACCTTCCCTCCACCCATCCAGTAACTCCACTCTGTAGCCCCAAGGGGTTCATCCGTTTCTCATTTCCCATCTCTACCAGTGTATCTCCTCCAGTCCAGCTGGATTTGTAAGGTAGAATTGGGACCATGATAGTTGGAGAAGGAAACCTCCAGGAACCGGAGGAAAACTGTATGCTTCATCACCACCTCACTGCACCTTCCTCTTGAGGGAAGAGCCTGGGAGGAATCTGGGGTCATCCGCAATATTTACATAATCAGCATTTCTCTTGGTTTAACCAACATTTGATGCCCAGACATTATTTGCTGGAGGAGAGAGAAGGGAGGCTGTGCATTTTAAGGTGTCTAAGAGCACCCAATGCTATCAGGACAAGAGCAGCAATGGTTGGTAAACTAGAGGGACAGCTCATAGAGGAAGGCCCTGGACATGGAAGATTGACTCAGTGGCTACAACACGGGGCTCTAACACAGCCATAGCCATTGAGATGGTTCAGGACTCGGTGACACTTCATCCTAATGGACACCGGGTTTCTGTGAGCTGGCGCCATCTTGATGGAACGGAACAGAATCAACAGCAGCCCCTTCCTGTGCTAAATTCCAGTAGCATCTGCCAGTCCTGGGGTACCATGACCAACATCGTCTGGAGACATTGCCAAATGTTCTCAAGGGGAAAATCGCCCCATCATGAGAAATGCTGATCTATGATAGCTGTCGATGTTTCTTTACATGAATTGTCTGCTACTTAGAATCAGCTGATACTTTCCCGAAACATGGCAGGTTCAAATCTGCTTGTATAAAGTAGTATCTGCCCCAGCTAGGCTGTCTTCATTGCCTGGAGAATGTTCACGTTCCTATTTGTGGAGGGGCTCATGGGAGCATTTTTCTGAGAAGCATGAGGAATACCATTGTACGCAGTCCCACGTGTGCATCAGGAATGGTCCAGATGGTCTTTTTCGGGTTTCCCACATGTGCCATTATTGCTCTGTTGCTGGCTCTGTGAATTGAGTCCAGGTTACTGCTGGTTGTTTCAGAAGAGCAGGGGAAAGAAGCTCAGAACATAAGTGGAAACATAGGAGGCATTTTATAATGTCTTCATTTATTGCCACAAACATCCAAGGGAAAAAATACCACTTGTGATATTCCTAAATAACACAAAGTTTGGGAGTAGTGCCCATATGGAAGCTTTCTTTTTATTATGCAAAGTCCTCTGTTCCCAATAAATACTTTTCAGGTTTTACTTGTGCTTTCTCCTGCTTTTCCTCACATATCTGCCGTACAATTAGTCAGCCACCAGCAAGCTGAGTCCCACTCACTGTGATTCCATGTCACGGGTACCCGTGGAGTTTTAATGGCTGCATTTTCAGAAGCAGATCCCCAGGCCTTTTTCCTACGTACCTCTGTGGAGTGGAGGGGGTGGGGGGAACACAAAGCTCTAACATATCTGTTAGTAGCTGCACACTTTAAATGTTTACAACACCCACCTCTACCCCTTCCCCTAGGGACTTCTATGAAACAATAGTGAATCTTCATGTCTCTAACTGCTTCCTATTTCTAGATGGTAGGTGGGTTTCTATTTAAAAATGGCTTGTGTGCCTCTGCTATAACCATCGGGGTCTGTCTATCTATCATCTATCTATCTATCTATCTATCTATCTATCTATCATCTATCTATCTATCTATCTATCTATCTATCTATCTATCTATCTATCTATATTTTAGCTCCTCGGGACTGTTTGAGATGGTGAGAATCTCACCTGAGAGGTGTTGCTAACACCATTATTTCTTGAAAGAGACTCAAGGAACCTGCATCTTTCTGTTCAGAAAGCATCCCATTTTGTTGTCTATGTTCTTTGATGTTGCCAAGAATCATTGAACAGCAAGAAGCTGAGAGGGGAAGTTCATATTCCACAGAAAAGATGTTTTTTGTTCAATAATGGATGAGTGTAATATTGGGATAGAACTTTCTGCATTGGGGGGGCTGGACAAATGAAGAGGTTACCAGTGAAAAGCACCCCTGAGACTCTGCCAGGATATTGTGTCCGGTGGGGAATCCCTTTCAATACTCACCTTGGAGCGTGAGAGTTCTGCTTTTTTATTGTTCAATGAGCAAGAAGCTGAGTGGTGGGAGCTGGTGCCGGGCTGCCCGAGCTATCTGTGATGCTAGTGCGCCTACAACATCGCCTTCACGGGCCTGATGAATTGCTGCCAGATTTTAATTGGAACCTCCACATGAAAAAGAAAGATTCTCTTTTAACTGTCTATAAATACGACACAACGGAAATGTAGCAGCTATAGAAATAGTTGCAGCAAATAACTTCCCTTTGAAAGCTGTAAAAAAAAAAAACCCTCTCTTCTTTTCTTTCTCTCTTTTCAGCCCCCATCAATGTTTTCCATTGGTTTATATTCCTGCTTTCTAAAATTATTTCCAAATCTGGAGTTTTCAGCCTGCCCCTATCACTTCTGATTTTTCATCAGAACTTGGCTATGGTACTATTGGTTTTGGTGTGCAAAAGTGCTTCTATGTACCCTTTAAAGCATGAGTTTCAGCATTCTATTGCTTTGCTTGGCCTACTTCTATGAGGCAGAAGCATGCTCAATGATTAAAGTCGCAAACATCCTCTTTATCTCCTCAGGACCTGGGTAGTAAACCCACATGCTATGCACCCCTATTCTACCTCTTAGAATTCCAAGGCCACTTGATCTTGAACCTTGGAGTGCTACCAGGAGAAAGACTGGACTTGTGGGTCACAGCCCAATACGTAACCACTATACCAGCAGGCCCCTGAGCCTCTTGGTATCCTATGGCTTTCGTCAGTAAAATGCCATGCGCTAAATCAAGATCTTTCAGAAGTACAATCCTGTGATGTTGTGTCCATTATGTGCGACCTTGGTTTGGGGATGCATCTTTGCATGGCCTTTGCTTTCCCTCTCCGTGTCTCTCCATGTCTGTGCTCCCCCTTGATTAGACCCATTTGCAGAGATTAGAAGCTACACTACTTGGCTATGACCTCATTCATATACATATTTTTTGTATAGGGTGCATGGGAAACTAACATGCAAGGAAGTGAAGCATTTTGCCAAAAATGTGTATGATATTCGTGTTTTTTGTGTGCCAGTCAGGAAATTGATCATGTATTCAGAGAAAGAACTTGTTTTCAAACAATCTCACATTCACAGGATCAGGGGTCAGGATTTCAACATAGTTTTAGGGGTTGCACATTCATTCCATAACAGGAGACAATGAAGCACATGCATACAAATACTTCTTTCCTGTATATTTGAGGAGTTACCAAGGCTTAGACAGTCATTCTTCCAACCCAACGCTATGGACAATAAAATGCGTTACCCCTACAGAATCTCCAGGATGTAGGCTGGACCCCATCCAGACCGACAGAGGATGGAAGGGAGAGACATACTCTCAGACCAGGAACAACTGACAGCAGCCATCCTGCATTCTCTTTACTGGGGAAAGCAACACTCCTAAGCTGTGAGCTGCTGCGAGAATATTACTGTTGACATTATATGCTTGGAGGCAATTTTCCATGGAGAATTTAATGCATGGAAGCCCACTGCAAGTCAGAACTACACAGGAGGTGATGAGAGCTGGACACGATACCTGGACGATGGGACATGTCCAGAGAACCAACCTTGCAGTTGCCATGGAGTCGATTCTGAGTCACAGTGAGCCATATGCACAGGGTAGAACTGTTTTCAAAGGGGAGCACAGCAGCTGACCTGTCTTTGCGGGTGCTTCTGGATGGGTTTGAATATGCCAATCCTTCCACTGGTTGCGTGTACACACATAGGATATATGTTAATGTTGATAGTATATATGATAGTTATGTACCATTTATTTGCATATATGATTATAATGACTTTATAGTATGCTACAGAGTTTTAATATTGCATATGTGTAATGTTGTAGTATAATGTTAAAAGTAAATGCTATCTAACTCTGGTAGGAACCCTGATGGCGTCGTGGTTACTAGTTGGGCTGTGACCTGCACGGTGGCCAGTTTGAGACCACCAGAAACTCCAAGGGAGCAAGACTGGGTTTTCCACTCTATTTAGCAGTTTCAGTCTCAGAAACCCGAAGTGGTGGCTATGAGTCAGCATCCACTTGATGACAGCAAGTTTGGGGTGTTTTTTTGGGGGGTGGGAGGGGTTGTTTAAAATCGAATTATCTTTTTTGCTGATGTTGTCATAGTTCTGTTCTCTTTGGTTGCTTCATTTTGGGAGGCTTTTTTTTTGTGCATGTGTTTTTCTGTACAAGTCCTTTTGGATGGGGTGGGCTGGATGGGTGGTCTGGGGCTGGGGATGATGGGACTGATAGTTCTGGGGTGGATGTGGGGGGTGGGGTGTTGGCTGGCCCGGGGTTGGGTGGTTAGCGGGTGGTTCAGGATCGGTGGAAGGACTGAGGGATTGGTCACGACTAATGTAACAGAAATCCAAATGAAGGTTGAGCATGATGGTGGGATACGAAGAGGTATAAGGAAATAGAGGAAAGAACTGGGGAGTAAGGGGCATTTATAGAGATTTAAATACAGGCATGTACATAGGTGCATATGTTTATATATGATGATGGGGAAATAGATCAATGTGCATATACTTATAGGGTTAGTATTAGGACAACAAATGGGCAAATTGACCTCCACTCAAGTACTTTCTTGGTGTAAGAATATTTTGTTTAATTAAATTGTCATTCCATGATGTGCACCTCCCCAACAGGATCACTGAAACCAAATGTGTGCATAAGCAAATGTGGTAAAGAAAGTTGATGGTGCCCGACTATCAAAAGATATCGCATCTGGGGTCTCAAAGGTTTGGAAGCAAACAAGCAGCCATCCAGCTCAGAAGCTACAGAGCCCACGTGGAAGAAGCACATAAGCTTGTGGGACCAAGAGGTGTCAAAGGGGCCAATTATCAGGATTCAAGAACTAAGAATCATAACATTGTGTTCAGTTTCCTGATATGATTGCTGATGACAAATATATGCATAAACAAATGTGGTGAAGAAAGCTGATGGTGTATGGCTATCAAAAGATGTAGCGTCAGGGGTCTTAAAAGTTTAAAAGTAAACAAGAGTCATCCAGTTCAGAAGCAAGCCCACATGGAAGAAGCACACCAGCCTGTGTGACCACAAGGTGTCAAACGGATCTGATATCAAGCATCAAAGAACCAAAAATGATATCATTATAAAGGAGGGTGAGTGCATCAATAAGTGCATCAATAAGTGAAGTGACATCCTCTTACAGAGGGGTTGCAGTGAGGAGATGAGCCAATCAAGGTACAGTGTAGTAGCCACGAAATGTGCAACTTTCCTCTGGTTCTCAAATGCTTCCTCCCACCCACTATCATGATCCCAATTCTACCAGACAGCTTCAGCTAGACCAGAGAATGTACATTGGAGTTGGAAACATGGGGAATTTAAGATAGATGACCCCTCGGGACTAGTGGGGGGAGTGGTGATACTGGGTGGGTGGAGGAATGGTGAAGTAGAAAGGGCGAATTAATTTTAGGGAACTACGTATGACCTCCTCTCTTGGGTGTGGACAACAGGGGAGTGGGTGAAGCGACACATTGGATGGTGTATGATATAAAAAGGTCATAACAATTTGTAAATTATTAGGGATTCATAGGGGAGGAGGAAGAGAGAATGGGGGCAAATATGGGGAGATGGAATGAAAAAAAGAACTAGAGGAAAGGGGGAAAGAGGAGCTTATATCAACAGCTCAAGCAGAAAATATTTGGAAATAAATATGGCAACATTTGCACAAATGTGCTTAATATAAATGCTGTGTTGAATGTTATGAGTTGTAAGATCCCCCAATAAAAATCTATATTTTGAAAAAATCGAATTATCAAAGTATAATATGACATCAGATATTTTCATTCAACCTTGGTCAAATGTCTACTCCTAGATCAATTAGATATGGGCTAAAAATCTAAAGTCACGTCACTAAGCCTTGGGCACTCTACCCTACCCCTGCCAACGTGAAGGGTATTGTGATGTAAGTCAGGAATCTTTCCCAAGTGGCATGTGTGACCATCCCTTTTCATTCTACTCTCCAAGACAGACAAAAGGCTCTTTGTCTTGTTTTTGTTTTTGTTTGTGGCACCACTACCCTGGTGGGAGTAGAAAGCCCAGCCTTGTTCCCAGAGAGCTGTTGCTGGATTTGAACTGCCAACCCTGTGGGTTGCAGACCCTCACACAGCCACTACACCACCAGGGCTCAGCCCAAAAGGCTGTTTGATGGATAAAAAATTCCCTTCCACAGCATCCTTCCCCAATGGTCCCCTTCACATTTACAATCCATGATTTCTCCTCTGCAGTCTCTGTTGCCATTCTTAATGCTCAGGTAAGTTTAGGAAAGCATCTGCTTTAATTGATTCATAATAAAGAGTGGGCGCCCTTTTCTGGATATGTATTTTTAAAGTGTGCCATACTAATAATCTGTAATCATGAACTCCCTAGACACATTTTCAACAGAATGAGAGAATTTTAACATTCTCTTGCTGCCAAATTATATGCCTCACTGCCAACTCCATCGCCTCTGATGGGGGGTGGGGGTGGGATTCTATATACCATATTCTTACTTCTGTGCTTTTTAGCTGAAAAGAAAGGTGAAACAGCTTTAACAGTAATTCGATGTATTTGTATTGCTATATGTACTATTCCAAGGAGGAGAGATCACAGAAGATCAAGATGCCTAGCGACAACTCGAGTAAATTGCAAGCCCAAGTCTATATCTTTGTAGATATCACATTTCTATCTTCATGGTTCATTCTCACCAATTTCCTTCTCCTTATGTGCTAAGAAAAAATTCCAAATATTTTTTTAAATTAAAGGAGATATTCCATGAAAGCATTGTCTTCAAGCTGTTCAGGGTCTCCTTTTATGCATTAAGATTTATGACAAAAAAAAGAGAGATATCCTTTGCTGGTATCCTTGAGCTGGTTCTCAAAAATCATGGACTTTCCTAGTTTGTGGTTGCCCTAGGAAAGGGCAACACTACATAGGCCTTAACACACACAGAAAATAAAAACTTGGTACAAGTTCTAAAATTTAAGTTTTCAGGGTTTTTTTTTTTTGCAGTAAGGGAGATCTTCGTGATTAAAATTCACACCATGCTGCATTTGTAAAACTCAACCTATCATTTCAGGATCTCTTTCTGTCATGGCCCCTAGCTATCAAAAGGCCAGAAGGCCAATTTTCAGAAGGTAGAAGTGTAACTTCCATTATCACCCTGGAAGGACACTAACAGTACAGTTGCAGACAAATGCAGAGGTGCTAATAGGGTTGTCTGTCCCTGATTTTCTCCATTGCACATACAGCTTGTCTTCTCAGCTGTTAAGCCATGTGTCCTACAGTGACCCAGGGTGATTGGTGATAGACCTTGAGATGGAGGGCTGATACTCAGACACAGCTCTTCATAGACATTCACAGGAGCTCCCCTTTCTCAGTGCCCTTTGTGCAGCAGATGGTCTGGTTTCTCAGACTGACTAGATGGAGACTTTTCTGACTCTCCACCTTACTTCCCGAGACTCCACCTCCTTCAGTTCCTCCCACTGTTGTATGCAAGTTAATTCCTACAAAAACTTCTTATTCTATGAATCACGGTGGTTCTCCTTCTCGAATTGAACTCTGATTGATGATTACTGGCAAAGAGTAAGAGGGATGGGGGGGGGTCGTGGGGGCACAGGATGATAGAATCTGAAGGATGGGCTTTTGAATGGGTTCTAGGATTTGACTAGCTTTAAAATGTTGATTAACAAGTTTTAGGAGGACTTGGTAGTCCATAAAATCCAATCAAAAATAAGTACAGGTAATTCAATGGTTAAGAATGAAATCTGTTCTTAAGAGCATCTGTAAGTCAAATTTGTTGGTAAGTCAGAACAGGTCCCTTTGTTTCTTTTTTACCTTTACTTTTGCACAAGGAAAACCTTCCCAATGGTTTAAGCGTTGTACATGCATCAAATGAAGTGATTGTGATAAAGAATTTGTTGTGACAAGGGGTCAGTCCCATCATTCTGAAGCAATGGCTGTAACTTTATGCTATATTACAGTGAAGGGCAATCACAAGTGGTCCATAGTTGAATGTTTGTAACCCAGGGACTAACTGGCTTAATCAAGTGATTACATGCAATCACCTGTGGTTAATTACTTACAATAGAAAAAGCTTTGGGTGATCAAGTAGCAGCTGCCATAAAACATTTTGGTGGAAATAAGTAGTATAATGATGCTGGTTGACTGCTTCTAACAGTTATGAATGCTATTAAAGAAACTATTATCTTCTTCAATGCAGGATTAGGATTTGTAAAAATCAAAAGTCTAATTTTGCATGTGGGTGAATGATAGCACAAATTGAATGTACAACTTTGTAGGATCTCTTACGTTACCGCCACATCTTTGATACGGTGAAGCCCATGTGAAATTATTCACTGAAGATTAGTAAGCAAGCACACTAAGCCTCTGCTTCCCTTGCTTATTGGGTAATCCACTCCTGCTAGAGGAATTACATAAATCAATGGCTCCATCAGGGACTTACAAGATGAAAGGTAGTGATTTATTCCAGATCCCCTTTCAACTTACACAACTGGCCTCTGGACAAGCTGGACAGAATTTGACAAACAGTGAGATTATTGTAAGCTTAATCAACTAATAGCTCTAATGGCGGATACTATACGATGGATTTCACTGTGAGAGCTAATCCTTCCATTGCGTCTATAGCAAATGCTTTGGCAAGCACGTTTTTCTCTGTACCTGTTAATAGAGATTATAAGATGCAATTTTCTTTCAGCTGGCTCAGTTCACCAGAACACCATCCCACTTATGTAATTCTCCCTGGGACAAATAGACTAAAGAGGGAAAAACTCAATTATGACTTATAGATGGCTCTGAAAATAAGCTGTTACCACTCAAAAATGAACAGGAACATCAATAGAGTTTAACTTTGGGGTGATTTCAACATATGTTGGTATAGAGAAATCCGTCTATGGACAGAACTTCAAGTAATACCTAAAAAGAATATTATGAGGCAGGACTGTATGTTTGTTCAGAAGACCCTCCGTCCATGGGACTGCTGTCAGGAACTTAGAAATACCACCACTGCGACGAGATGCCTAGAAGAGGGGGTAGGAAGGACATGGATGACCCTATGTGGAGAACAATGGGTTCCTATTAATGCTCACCAAAGAATAGATTCAGCAGAGGCAGGTTTTGATAGTCACATAGACAAGATGGTGCATTTCATAAATGTCACCAGTCTTGCTTTGCTGTTTCTGAATCAGCTCACAAATAAAGTGATTATGGCAGCAGGGACAATAGTCTCCTATGGTGGCAGTGTGATTACATTAAACATTTTTGTCATGAAATGGGCAAGTGCTACAGACTCACTGGAATAGGTACTTTGAATCCAGATTGTAGCTCTCTGACTTTAGTTCTTTTGCCAAAACCACCCACCATCCATGGATATACCAAGTATCTTTTTTTTTAATTCTCCTGGTATTTCATGCCATTTTTCTTTTGACAAGAAGATTAATTTTACAGCAAACATATATGACAATGGACTTATGCTCAGAAAATTTGCCAGTTTCAATCATCACATACACCTGGTCTGGTTGAACAATGAAATGGAAGGGCCCTTGGAAGAACAAATCACAGCGGCAGCTGGACAGCAATATTTTGGAACTGGCATACTCTCTGAATCAGCCACCAACATATGTTGATTTTTCTCCCCTAGACATGATTCATGAGTCCAATCATTTCACCATGAACAGGAGTGCTTTCCCTCACTTATAATCCCTAATGACTTTAGAGTCAAAGGCTTCTTTCTGGTGTCTGCAACTTTGGCTTCTGCTTGTCTTGGCTTCTGAAGGGTAGTCAATGCTTCCTCCAGTAGATGCAGTAATGGGTCCAGCGTGGGAAACTTAACTCTGAGGGAAATATGACCAGAAATATCTTTCCTATGTTATAACAGATAGAATCTGGAAAGGTAATATCCCACAGTAGGAAAGACATCACTTTGGTAAAGTGGAGATCAAGTCCAAACACATTATCCTGCTTTAAATGTCATTCCCATAGATTCTCCCCTAACAGCTGTGCTGTCTTAAACTGAGCACATGGTTGATTCTGTCTCTCTGTAGACGCATACATTCTTTATCTCCTCCCCCTGAGGCACTCCCCCCGGTGACCCTCCCAGCACTCCTGCTTTCCCCCAATACAAGTAATAGGGTCCTCACCTGTGAGCTCAGGGACTTTACTGTGATTACCACCCACCTTGTGACATATGTGCTTCCTGAATATGCATGGTTAGTGACGCCCTATAAAAGCGCTCCTCTCTTCTTTCATCTCCCACTCCATGAAGAGGGACTGGGGTGAGCGTGCTACCATGAAATGTGTCTGAGTCCTTTGTTTTACTCTCTCTCTCCTATCTCTCTTATTCTCTATGATTTTACTATAATATTTATATAGTATAGCCATACAATTGCACCTACAGATGCAGGCTCTTTTCAGGCGCTGGTTTACCCTGACAGTCTAGTGTACTTGAAGTTGAAATTGCCACTTGGTCTCTTTGAATTCTTCATGAAGATAAATATTCAAAGAGTGAGTAATAGTGTGTAATATTGACACTTGTAATTCTGAGTATGAAGAGAGAATGTGGCTATACTGGGAATAAGAAACTCCTGAAAATATTTGCTAGAATTTCCATGTACTGTAATGGAAAGTTATAAGGAACCAATGCATAAACAGTTACTTCTAGAGCAGACTTTCAAGAGAGATGTTGTGGGTCATCCCACAAAGAAAGGAATCACAAGTCAATATGCTTGCTGAAAGCAAAAGAATATAAAAGTTTATGTTTCTTTCTTCTTCTCATGCTATAACTGTCCCCTGTCTGGCACATAGATCCATTAATAGTGCTTAACTTTATTGTGACGAGATCAGGCGCGTTCAGGGTGATATGACCATAGACAGTGTTTAAGTTTATTGTATCTCAAAATTTGCTCCAGAATATGAGAGGGCTGGATGTGGAAAGGATTATCATCCCATGACGAATCCCGTCAGCTTGGAATGTGTTTCGTTGCATGAGAGAGCCGTGTCACCTTAGGTGAAATGTGTGCCTGCATTTGCTTTCAAGTTGGATGTGGTTAAGAAGTTGTATGTGGATAGTAAGGCGACACCAGATGGGCGAAGCTGTTGCTTTATCTCCTCTTGCTTGGGCTGGATCTAACCTCGTATTTCTCAGAAGATATTTCCCTGCATGATTCTGAATGAGAATTGTCCGAAAGACTAAAATGCAAACGGTGGTAGGAAATTCGTAGCGCATGCCCTCGAGAGTCGCCAGTTTCGATGACGTCACAGTAGACCCGGAGGTGCCGTGGGATTTCAGTGGCCTTTGCTCTCCTCCGCCCTAGGCGAGCTCTTCTGCCTGACGGATAGCCACGTGCAACCATCGCAGCCCCAGCCTATCATCAGACGTACAGGGTAGACCCTCAGAGAAGCTCACTACCCAGAAACACAATTGATCCTAATTTCCCCATGAATTTTTCCTTTGGAGTCCTTTTTCAGTAGCTGGGCATGTTTGGCTTCTCTGGTGGGTAACTCTTGGTCTTGTATTACCAATTTCGTCTTGCTCCTTCTCTTCTTGCCAGAATTCCTATAGCCCAAAAGGCATCGCTCCTAAACGAAATCCCTTGCCCCACAATCATATTGTTTCTGCTTCCTAATTGATCCCTCCCTGACTGGTCGAAAATGAGATGAGAGAATTTCACACCAGCTGAGAGAATTTCTGAAGAGCAAGTGGTTGAGAAACGAATGCATCCTCCAGAAAAATCTGTATTTTAACCTCTCCTTTACAAAGTTTTCTGAAATAACCCTAATTCTCAGCCTTTTTTGCAGGCGAGAACTTTTTAGGGCTTGCTCAGAATTGTACGAACCACGTTCTCCATGACCTCTGTGTATATAAGATGCCTCTCTGCTTGGGTGACGCAGAAATGGGCTGTTTATGTGACAGTGCTCGCCACCATCCTGGGGCATTTCAAGGTCAAGACTTCAAGGTCAAGGAGCACTTCCTTGTCGCCTTCGCACTTTCGCTATTAAGCCAAAGGTCCAAATAGATAACTAGAAGAAGACAAATGCTTGCCTAATGGAACGGATAAAGGGAAGGCAAGTGGTGGAAAAGGAAGCTGGAACCATCTGTTAGTTATTTGAGTTAAGAGAAAGGACAGCAAATTCTTGCAATGGGTGTTTGTTCACAGAGGCAGGCTTTGTTTCTGGCCACTTAAGCATGCCAGGAGACCTTGGGTTTTTCATGGTGACAGAAAGAAAAGGCAGTTCTCAGTATTGCCATGTACTTTGATAGGGAGTGGAGAGGAACTTTCATTTTACAACGAAAGCAAACCATAGACTATGTTGAAGCGCTCTTTTTTTTTTGCTTTAAGGAGGTTATACATCTACTAGGCAGTAGGGGGAGCAAGATACAGGGAAATCTAAGTATTTCAGACCTGCACAATGAGGATATATGAGTCATCTAGGGATAGAAGTATGAGAATCTGATTTTACACCAAGCTTGAAAATGAGGTGTTGATATACTTTAAATACGTATTCTCCCATTTAAAATGAGTTTGAATTCGTTCACTAGAGTGCTAGAATTCTAGTTAAGGGAAGTTTGCCAGTAACTAATGTAGGTATTCACTAAGCATAAAACAGGACAGATTGGTTTCAACCCATATTCACTGATTTTCCCTTTTACAATAATACAAATTCCATCATGTTTATGCTAAGTAGACTCCATTGTATGCTCTTTATTGTGGTCTCAGGAAAACCAAAATGGAAGTGAAAATGACAAACAGAATTTTATCAATTTCCCTGGACAGATTACACTATAGAATGATAAGAAAAATTATGCATTGCCTTGAATATGTGAACAAAGATGAATCCATTGGTTAGTTCTATGAAGACTAAACTGTAGAGAATCCATTTTTATGTCAAGTGTGTAACATCACCACAAATGAATGTTTATGGTGTTTCACTTTGAGAAGAATTCTTTGAACATAATCCATAGCAATCTTCCCATAAATACCTCTGGCAGGCATCAAAGCAAACAATCATCTTCAAAATTATTTTGACCACCTCTGAATTTTCTAATTAAAGAATTAAAAAGTCTGTATATTCAAACCAAGCAATTTAATTGTATAACTAATTATTCCTATTGTTGGTTTAATTACACAGTTTTCCATCAATTTCAATGTCTTTAAAATTGATGTTTGTTTGGTTCACTTTAGGGGTTTTTTTGTTTTGTTTTGTTTGCTTTTGTCTCATTAAGCACACTTGACAAGGTCTAGTGATCTAAAACTCTCAGGTCTTTCATCATTCAGTCTTACAGCCTCTTATATAGGGTTTCTGAAACTATTACTCCTTTTTTTAAAATTTTATTGGGGGCTCTTACAGCTACTACAACATTCAATACATCATTTGTATCAAGCACATTTGCACACATATTTCCACATACATTTCCCAATATTTTCCACTTGAGCCCTTGATACAAGCTCCTTAAAAAAAAAAAAAACCCTCCCTTTTCCCTTCCCCCCCTTTTTAAAAAAATTAATCATTTTATTGGGGGAAACTATTACTCTTTACAACTCTGACAGCCTGATCTTTCTTCTGAAGGGCTCCTGGTAGTTTTGAACCACTAATCTTTCAGTTAGCAGCACACTATATACCTCACACTGCCACAAATTATCCTCATGGAAGCATACATTGCCTTAACATTCAATGTGATTTATTCTCAAAAGTGCTTCCTTTTGTTCAGGAGCCTCAAAATAAAGCTGTATGTTGCAGGGACCTTGGTTTATGTTGCAAGGGGTTCATGACTGCACACACGAGTGCAGGTTCTCTCCTGCTAATCACATCTTTCGAATCTCTTTTTACAGCCCACAATTCCTGGTCTCTCTCCATGCACATTTCTGTTATTATTTCCATTCAACACATTGGATTCCTAAATTTACAATTGTAGGCCCACACCCTGAAATCAATGCCAGGCACTGATGGGAATTTGTGGGCATGACGGGAAAACTACAGCACATAGCAAAGGCTACGCATTCAACCATCAATCCCAGGACGAGTGACGGACACAGCATCTGAGAGCGAGAAGGTCAAGGTCCTTCTCCAAAGGACTGTGTGAGCATGGTTAAAGACTCACATCACCACCAGTGTGCCCACAGGTTTAATGAGCAGTTTCAGGCATCGTACACTTATACAATCAATAAATAATAGTCTAAAATTATATTAGAATTTGCTGCGCATCAGCTGGGATTACTTTTACTCATAACTCTAATAATGCCTACAGTAGGGTTTTCCCCCCTTTGCATATCGTTTTATTAAAAAAATTACTATGATTTGCTACTTCCATTGATGATGATTCATCCTAGCCAGATGCTTTGTTCAATTTCTTTTTAAGTGTAATATTTAATTGCCATTGACTTAATCAAAATGGCCTCCCCAAACCTCACCCAGTTAGAGCATTAATTGATTTCTCTTTCATTCAAACGATGATAAAAGAAATCTTAAGGATCACTGACTTTATCAAAGTAAAATCTGTAAATAAAAGAGAATTTCTAGTGTCCCACATTCTTGAGATTTGATGAATGATGACGTTGCAAACATGCACTTTGTATTTGGATTCCCCAAAGCAGGTTTCATGAGGATATCATTCAGTTCGTTATGTGGAGCTGCATTTGGAGATAAATAATAAAAAGTTGAAGAACAAACCATAGCTGTATGACTAGTAGAGTACTCAAATTACTTTTTGGTCTTCTTTAAGCCTGTTATTATTAATAATATCATTGTCATTATTAGAAATGCATTCAATTACTTCTAGGATAGTAATTCTAAGAAAGACTAATAAATCAGGACATGTTCTCAAGCAAGAAACTGAGATGAATTTAGGAATACAAATGGAAGAAATTATACAATTAAATGTGCAAGTAGTGAAGTCATATTTATTGCTCCACATACATTGAGATATACGGTTACATAAGCATTAACATTTAGGTCACCAAATTCATCTTTTGAATTTTCTTGCTCTCCATCAAGAATTCCATTTGCTCCCAGACACCTTTTAGTGCTCCATATTAACCAGTACACTTATCAGTATGCCCCAATTTTAAATCTCTTACCAATAAATATATCTTTATGAAAATTTTAGTGGCTCTCATACGAAAATTGCTACTGATCATATCTATTCCTACCAGATATTATCTACTGAATTTTATTTATAATGGGAAGTACTTTTGCAAAATTCTCACTTTAGTGGAGGGAAAAAAGAACAAAACCATTTTATATTTTATATTTTTGCCTTAACTGTGTATATGCACTCACAAGTTTTTTTTTAAATAAGACTTATGCAGAGAATTCAACCAATCCAAATGATACTTTCTTTCAAATATAATAGAATGTTTATATGTAAAAAGTAGATTTGGTTGGGGCCTACAAATAAAGCATTTAGCTGCACGTATAGATAACAGAGCCCTTATGGCTGAATCTTTTCCAGGGACTATCCAGGAATGTCTGGCTGGTTAGAAATCAAAGGCCATAATCTTTTGCTGCGAAGCTGTAAAGAATAGTTCTGTACATTTGTAACAGGTTGTGTGGGTCTTAAGTAATCTTTCCTTTCAATTTTCTTATGGATTGAACCACATTTCCCAAAAATGTGTTTTGTAAATCCAAGCTTCTATATATGTTGCTATAATACCATCTGGGAAAGGATTGTTTAGTTATAAAGATATTAATAAGGCAGAATTAGTATAGGGGGTCTCTTGAGTCATGAATTTCTAGCTATAAGAGGGATTAAAATAAGCAAACAAAGCAGAGATAGAGTCAGATAGAAGCTAAGACACATGGACATCCAAGGAACCAGAAAGCAGGAACTATAGAGAAAAAGATCAGGCTCCCCTAGAACCAACACAGAGACGAGGTTATTCCCTGCAGTCAACACTCTCCCTTCAGACAGCCGGTCTCTTAGATGCCAGAAAAGAAATATTTTGAAAGCCAACCATGTGTGGCTTTTCTCTTATAAAAGCACTAGATAACAAAGATGGAATTTGGTACCAGAAAGGTGGGGTGCTGCTCTAACAGATATCTGAAAGGTGGAAGCAATTTTGGAACTGAGAGATGGGCAGAACCTAGAAGAGTTCTCAGGTGTCTAATTGTTAGAAGTCTAGATTAACTTCAAGAGACTATGGGTAGATTCTGGGCACTAAAGAAAATTATGGGGCTGAGCCCCGATGGCCTAGTGGTTGTGCGCAGGACTGTGGGCCACTGGGACGGAGGTTCAATTCCAGTAGTGGGGCTGGGCCTCCTAATCCCACCACCGGAGAGCAGAGATGCCTCCCCTCCCCCAAAAAGGGAAATTATGATGATGGGGCCAATGGAAATGAGGAGAGCCATGGGTTAAGTCAGAAAATACAGAGTGTTCAGCAAATAAGTGAGAATGTTGCTAGATATGTGGACATTCAATGGACTGCTGACTTGGTTTTAAGAGACTAGGGTAAGCATGTGATTATCCAACAAAGAAGGTTGATTTGTGTGTGTGTGTGTGTGTGTAGATATAAAGTACTTACCTAACGTATGTTTAGCGGCAAGTAGAACTTGCACGTGGTAAACGTGAATATTTAATTTGACTGAAGAGATTTCTACATGAGATAGTTAGGGGAAGGGGAGTTTTTCAGAGCCACTTACAGTAAAATGTGAGAGTAATTGCCATGGAAAAAATGCCTAAAGATTTGCAAAATTCTCCTGTACACACTAAGTACACGTGTCTTAGAATTTTCATCAAGGATATATAATAGTTATTACAGAGAAGAAGCCTGTGACAGATCTAGCTAACTACTACAGCCCAAACAAAGAAACAAAAAATCAGCGTAGACCACAAGGAATACAAGGAATGGAGAAAAAGAAATTCTCTTTTCTTTTTCAAATTCGACAGGCAGAAAACAGCTCAAAGGAGAGGCATTTGTTGTCCTTCAAGAAAAGACAAGCAAAGTGCTGTCCTTGGAGCAGCTGGAGACCTGGAGATCTGGTCTTTGGAGTGTTGCAGGTACCACAGGAAACAGGGCCTTCTCAGTTTCAAAGGGTGGGACTATGGTCCCTTAGCTCTCCAATGATAGGAGCAGATCCTTCTAAATTGCAAAGAGTTAGATCTTCACCAACTTGGTTTTGGTGTGGGGAATGGCATTAGGTGTGCCTGGAGAATAGGCCACTACTCAAAGCAAAGAGGTGGGTGAAACAGGGCCTGTTGGAACCAAGGAGATGAGGATCACAATTCAGATTTATTAGGAGAAGGGGACACTTAAAGCCAAAGAAGTCCTTACCAACCCAGAAGACCAGGCTCGAGACCTCAAGAGACCTCAATAGAGGGACACTCTATAGACCGTAAGGCCAACACCCAGAATCCAGAGGACAGAGTCATTGCCTAGGTGGTCTCAGAGAAGAGAGGGTTATTTTCAAGCCTTTGGGGGCTTATGTAAATTGTTTGCTTGGTTTGGGCCTTGCTTAGTACCCCTGCCTCCTTCATTTTTCCCATTTTTAATTAGAATGTCTACCCTATGCCTATTCTACCATTGTGTTTTTGAAATAGATAACCTCTATTCTAGATTTCACATATTCCCCAATAAAGAAGAAATTTGCCTCAGGATGGAATATATCCAAAGTCGTATGTGATTGAGATAAAAAATTCAGACAGGGTTGATCTAACGCTTTTGAGATGCTGTTGTAATGTAATGAGTGTGTTTTGCATGGGATAAGGACATAGATTTTAGGGGAGAAGGGCCGCAAAGAGTCATGAATTGAATTATGCACCCCAGAATAAGTTTTATAAATTCTAGTTTTACATTTATAGTTATAGCCCCATTTTCTTTGTTATGCTGATGAGGTGGGCTGAGTGTGGGCTGAGTCAATCGCTTTTGAGATATGAAAGAGACAAAAGCAGGTGAGCAGAGAAGAGATGGGTGGGAGACATGGCAAGCCACAGGCTTCTCTATGCACCAGGAAGTATTGCAGAAGAAAGAAGGGCTTCCTCCAGGCCTGACAGAGAAGGCTTTCCCCTAGCTTTGGCCCTCTGATTTCTGACTTCTAGCATTCTACACTGTGGGAAAAAAAAATGTGTTTGCCAAAGTCAACCACCTGTGGTTATTTCTTTTATTTCAGCGTGGGCTAAATAAAATGTCTGTGTACACTTAGGGATGGTAGCTAGGATTGGGATGCTTGTTAAGAACCAAGGTAAAGGTTGAGTCCCGGTGGCGTAGTGGTTGTGCGCGGGACTGCGGCCCACTGGGTTGGAGGTTCAAATCCAGCAGCAAGGCTGGGCCTTCTACTCCTACCACCAGAGGCCAGTGATGCCTCCAAAACCAACCAAACAAAAAAGAACCAAGGTAAAAGGCTATCAAAAGAAAAAGCATTTAGGGTCTTCAAGGCTTGAAGTTAAACAAGTGGCCATCTAGCAGAGAAGCAACAAGACCACATGGAAAAAGCACACCAGGTTGTTCCATGAGGTGTCATTGGGACCAAGTAATAGGCATCAAAAGATCCATAACAAACAAACAAAACCATAATTGTAGAGAACGAGGGGGTCTGAGCAGAGACCAGAAAGCCCATCTGTAGACAATGGGGCATCCCCTCACAGAGGGGTCACAGGAAAGGAATGGGTCAGCTAGGGCACAGTAATGCACCGATGAAACATAATACATCTCTGTGTGTGTGTGTTTTTTTTTCTTCTCTGGTTTTTCTGAGGTTTCCTCACCCTCAACTATCATGACCCCATTACGGCCTTTCACCAGATAAGACTGGAGCTCGTACACAGGTACAGATCAGACATAAGAGCTCATGACACACAGAATCCAGGGACAGGAATGGGAGTAGTGATATCAGCAGGGAAGAGCAGAGAAGGGGAGGAAAGAATGCTAGACACAGAAGTACAACCACCACCACCCTACAGGGGGATGATCAGCAGTCAGTGTAAGATATGAAAATAGTTTATAATTTGTCAAGGGGTCATGAAGGTGGGGGGAAAGGTGCTGGTACGAAGGTTCTCAATAGAAAGTAAATGTCTACAAAAGAATGATAGAAACATATATACAAATGTGCTTGATACAAGTGATGTATGGATTGTTTTAAGAGTTGTAAGAGTCCCCAATAAAGTGGTCTTTTAATTAAGAAAGAGAGCCAAGATAAATTATTTTGCTCTGATGGAAATGATGTTGTAAATTTATGCAGATATCAATAGAAATAAATTCAGTTCTGCTGTCTAATACAGTAGCCCTGGCTTATGCAGTCTCCCACATTCATGGTGATGGATCAACACATTTGCCCTACAAGGGGTGGGGGTGCAGATAGCTGTGCCTAGATGCCTCTCACAGCTTTATATGTTTTCCATACTCTCATGACAGAATCACTTTGATCAGTTTCAAATATGTTTCTAATACTTAGGAAAGAATATATACGTGTGTAAGTATATATGTATACATATACATGCACATACACACAGATCAATATTAATCTTTTAAATAGTAATTTTGATATGTATATACAAAGGGGCTTCAAAACGTTCATATTAAAATGATGTTATCTTTTCCGTTAGCTTTTAAAGCCCCCTTGCATGTGTTTATTTCCCATAAAAGTAAACACCCAAGCCTGTCTGCCACTGGGAGGATATAATAGGAGAGTCGGACATCACTGGTCTCACGACACCTAGTCTGTTCGGCTGTGCCTTGTCTGCACACTCTTATTCATGCTAACACCAGGATGCCTTCATTCACCAGTGTTTGACTCCAAGTTGAGAGTTTCTTCATATCCTCAGACTCACCTCGGGGGCCCTCAGGAAAGCATACACTCTATTGAAACTGTTGATTGTATTTGTCTTAAAAAATGATGCTGCAGGGTTTTGTGGTATGATTTGCAGCTAACTGATTTCAAGACCCCTTTCACCCAGCCCAGTGCTGACCTGACTTATGCTAGGTGCTTTGAGACAACAGCCTGAGCGGACCTGGGAACAAATGTTTTCTGTGAGCATAGGGGCAGAGCTTACGCCACATCCACAGACTCCTACAAGGGGAATTCTTTTCTTTAGGGGATGTCTGTTGCACCTCACAACCTACAAGATAGAGTGACATGGCAAAAGTTAAACCAATATTGTCAATAGAGAGAAATCAAAGGCAAAATTGTTCACTTTTACCTAGGCTTACCTGATTTTCAGGGTTTCCTCCTCTGAAAGCATTGTTGTGTCCCGAGAGTTAATTCTGAGTCCTCTTCACACATTTGTTTCTAGGTTTCTTTTCTATTTTAAAAACTATTAGATATTTAGCAATTACTAATGTCAAGTAGGGCTGCGTCAATATTATGTCAAGTTTCTTAGAAACGACAAATATACAAACTATTTCCTAGGCATGCATTTCTGAAAGGATACTTTCTCAGAAATAAATAATTATTGTGATTTTCCACTTGGCGACCCCTTTCTATTTGCAAAATGGTTGACTAGTCGTATTGGCCGGGTGCTCAGTTTTGACACAAATAGCTTTCTTACTGACCCAGGTTTACCTGTTTTCGTCAGGAATCTTCCCCACACCTACACCTGCCCCTCTTTTCCTCCCTCATGGAATTGTGTCACAAAGTCAGGTCAGAAGCACAGGTGATTGGGAGGGGCACAGGCTTTGTGCTACTCCACAGGTCTGCATGCCCTTCTTTAGTTTCTGACCCATGACAGCAGCAGCAGAGAGAGTGTGTGAAGTCAGTAGTGAATTCTGTCATGGAGGGGCATGTCATAGCCTGGGCTATGTAGCAAACTGGGAAATCCTAAAAGTACCCAGACTCATTAAGTTCCCTGGGTGGCAGGGACTTCTAACTCCTACTCTGTCTCAGGCCCATGTGTACCTAGTATCCCCCAGGCTTTCTTATTATCATAGATAAGCAGGTGACACACATAACATAGGCACTCATCAGGTCTTTGAAGAGTGGCAGGTAGCTGTTTGGCTAAAGATGTTAGTGATAGATGGACTCCCCAACGTGTGGTGTATTAGCAATGACATATTATTTCCATATCCGGTTAAAGAAATGCAAATCCCTAGAAAGAAAGGAGAAAATGGTTTTAGGATGCTTTCCAGAGCTAATTGTTCAAAAACATAGTCTAAAATTTTACCCCAGTAACAGTAATGATAATAATACTTGGTCCTCTGCAAATAGACCCTATAATCATTTACCCTATTTTATTTGTCATGAGTAGTTAAAATAGCAATCATCAAACTTTAGTTCTTAAGCTCAAAATATCTTATTTATGAATTGCTTGACTATAAAATGTATTTTTCTGTTCTTTTAAATCCCAACGAAAACACTATTCTGATCAAAATACAAATGCTAATCTGGTACTACTTTCACATTAGGGAAGGGAGTTTTGAAAAATATCTTCAAGTTCCAAATCAAATTCAGAACTTGATTTCTAAAGTACAAAGAGTCTGAAATGACTGGAGAGAAAATGAGTCTGGACAGTAAGTAGGCTGAGACCAGTTAACTCAGTCCAATGACACCTACTCTTCCCTTTGGGTCTCCATCCCATTTTTCTCCCTGGCAGCCCCCTCCTCTGGCCCAGAGAGACTGCCTAATGCCACACACTCAGAAACAAGGAGCAGACTGGTGATAAGCCAGTGTGGTGCTCCAGCACTGCTCTGCAGCTTTATAGCGGGAGGGCCGTATGCTCCTATCTTAATGCTCACTAATCTATTTCCTATCAGGGGCCACTGGAACAGCTGAAGGTCTGGTTTTAGAAGATCCATTGCTTTCTTCGTGATAAATATAAATTACAAAAATGTTTTAGTACAGTATGTTTAGCTTTTTCCCGAACAATTGAGTTGTAAATTTAGCTGACTACCTCTCTGTATTTTGCCTTAATAGTAGCCATTAACATTTACTGTCTATGCATGCCAGGAATTATTTTAAGTTCTTTAGGCATATTAATGTATGCAGTATTTATGTGACTGATTAATTTTGAGTCAGATAATGTTTATTATTTTTATCTCCATTTTACCAAGGTAGAAATCCAGGTACAGTAACTCCTCCAAGGAACACGGCAATAATCAGGGACCTAACACTTTGAACTATGAATATGTTCACAGTTCAGATTTTTAACCCACCAAAATTCTGATAATAAAAAAATTCTGTTAATAAAATTCTGTTAACAAATGAAGTGATGCTATCTCTTTAGCACTTGATTCTGTTTTAATAAAATGAGTACATGTTTTATAGTACTGCATGTATCAAGCCTGTTTAAGCCCTTACACACAAATTCATTTAATGTGCGATCTGATTCTATGAGGTGGGGGACCCTAGTATTCCATCATACGGAAAGTGAAGTTGAGATGAAAAGTCTAAGTAGATTTCCCATGATCACTCAGTGATTACATGACAGAAACTCAGGATAAAAAGCAATAACACAAACCCTCCTGCCAGTTGTTGCGATTAATGCTCCAGTTCTACTATGGCTGTATACCTTGAACAAGTGGTGTCATCAGTCTATATATAAGGGAGGTAGGGGACCCCATCGCAGATCCATTGCTAACACATCCATCCTTATTCAGAGTGACCCTATCCAGCAGAGCAGGACTGATCTCTGGAGTTCTCAAAGCTCTAAACCTTTGCAGGTGCAATCTTTCTTCCACCTACAAGCTCTAAAATCACTTCACATAGTCCCATAGATGGGGACAACAAACCCTCCAAAGTCAGTCACATGGGGGGAAGACAACTAAGCAAATTGGAAAAACACACTTGCTTATGTACAGTGAAGATGCAAATGTTGACCCCAGCTCTCTTCCTTGAGCGTTCTGCCACTTCTTTGACTATTTCTAAGAACTGGTTCTGAGAAAGGACAAGTATGCTAAGGGTGTAGAACATATTTTGGTGATCTCCAGACTAGCCAGTTTCCACTCAGCATCCGCCACCAAGTCCAGATAATCTTCCAAATTCTATATAAATCCAGGCTCCACCATGGGCGGGCTGTCTAACCCTGGGCAAGTATGCCATTATTCTGACCTCAGTGCCTTCCTCAGTAAGATGGAGATAATAACCATCTGATTTCAAAGGAATCCTGAGGGGATAATTAGGATCATTCTATCTATCGAAATCATAGCGAACAGAACTTGACCCACAGTCAACACTGCGTGAGAAGCCAGCATTGCCACTGCCGATGTACCATCTGCTCCTCTAAAAGGGAAGGAGGTGAGTGACTGTGGTCATGACTGCATCCTCTGAGGTCTAGATGGAAGCCCAGGTTCCTCTCAAGTTGGAAAATCGAGCTCCTTCAGGAAAAAAAAATCCTGTTAAATTGCTCAGTGGTGAAGACAGAGAGCAATCGATAGGGAGCTAATTTGGTTTGCGAAGGTGCGTAACATCAAGTGTGTGGAGGCCCATGCCAAATGGGAGATTTTATTTAAGCTGATTAATACGAAGAGGCATAATAGGTAACAAAACCATAAAACCTACCCTGTGGCCATCGTGTTGATTCTGACTCATGTTGACCCTCTAGAGCAGAGTAGAACTCACTGGCTCGCAGGGTTCCCAAGGGTGTAACTGTGCGCTGAACGAGAGGGGGGTTCCACCTTTCCACCCAGAAGTTGGTGGCTTCTCACTGCTGACGTTTTGGCTACCAGCAGCCCTCTACCACGACACCACTAGGCACCCTGGGCAATACACATCAGAGCATTATTTTAAGTTCTAAGGGATAAACAATATTCTGTCTTCATTTTAGCTAGTTGAGAGTGGTTTTATTATTTGTTAAATGTTATAAATTTTCTGTGCATAAAAGTAGCAATTTGGACACCAGCACATGTTTTCTTTTGTTTGCTTGTTTTGAATCGCTCCTAGAGCAAAGGTCTCCTGGTGGCAGAGCAGTTTGAAGTCATTAACTGCTCCGTGGGAGAAACCGGAGGCTCTCTCCTCTTGTAAATGTTTACAGTCAAGGAAACCCACAGGCGGGGTTGCTATGACTTGGAAACAATTGTGGAGCAGTAACGGAAATGTTTTCTGCATATAGAGTATCCAAAACGCAAGGCAATAGGGGGGCGGACAGCGGAAACCTTGGGAATTTGAATTGGTGGGAAGTGTAGAAAAGCAATTGGGACTGTGGAAATTTGGTACGACCCAGGCCATGGTGCTGTGAAAGTTATGTGCCTGGTTGATGGCCGAAAGGCAGGTTGTCTTTAATCCACCCGAGACTTCCCCGGAGAAAGATCTGGCAATCTTCTCCTGTAAGAGTTTACAGCTGAGAAAACCCTTCTGCTAAGTTCTCTTCCTCACCTGGGATTGCCCAGTGGGAAAGAACTCAACATGAGTTGGTAAGAATAGTACCAGTAACTGGTCAATAAGTTAATACTTATCCCGGTGGCATAAGGAGCTCTGGTGGTTGCTGTGTGGCCAGAAACCAGAAAGTCGAACCTGTAGCCATGGAACTGCCTCCAATTTCAAGTGACTCAATCGGTGTCACCTAGTTGATTTGGACTCCAAACTGTCACCCAAATCAAACTGATTTCACTGACACCGAATCAATTCCTACTGATTGTCCCCTTGGGATGTCCAAAACCTTAAGTCCTTGTAAGAGCAGATTGCCTCATCTTTCTCCCTCAGAGTGGCTGGTGGGTGTGAAATGTTGACTGTGCTTAGCAAGGCCACACATCTTCACGAAACCACTTTGACTCCCGAAAACAATCCCACAGGATGGGAGTGGAGAGAAAAAAACTTGATCCTATTAATGACTAAATGAGAGTTTGCTACGGGTGCTCTTTCTTCCTAAAGTAGGGTACAGATGTGCTATGCTGTATCCAGGACAAAGCATGCACCTGGACGGAAGGAAGGCTTTGGGGACTGGAGGGGATCATAGATTATATTCTCCAACAGAGCCCTGCGGGGATACAAGTGATTTGCCTACATTGGTAAGTGGATATTCCACCCAGATTTGAGCCTAGGCTCTCTTGGCCTTAAGTTGAGGGAAGGCAGACAGATGACATATGGTAATAATTACAGGGACCCCTGTTGAATGTATATTCTGCTAAAACTCTGCATATAGAACTCTTCCTCCCACCCCACCTCCCACTCAGATCCATTTCTGACAGTCTATGAAGCCTGTATGATGAGCTATCTCTGTTTTTCAGATACAATAACTGAGAGCTAGGGTTTGTGACTTATTGAAAGCTACACAGTTAACAAAGACCAAAAGCTGGGGTTCAGTCTCAGTTCTGAATGTGCACTCTTTCTACAGTGCTCACTGCTTTACCTAAGGGGACCACCATCACCACGTTTCCCTTTAAATCCGAATTTCAACCTCTGGCCCAGGTGGCCATTGCTACAATTAACTAGAGAGACTGACTCCCTCTGTCCTAAGAAAAGCCATACCATCCCTTTAGGGCCCCCGCTCATGGAGGGACAGGGAATCAGCTTTACAATCCAGCTGTCTACCTACAGTCCTTGAGAAAAGGCCTGTCCTAACTTAAAACCTGCTGTAGGCATCTCTAATCTCCTCAGTGACCTAAAGTTCACCGTCCAGCACACGGAGCACGTGCATTCATAAACTTCAAATCAAATGGCCGTAAACACAAGAGGGTGGAACACTTTGAAGCAAACTGGATGTTTTCTAGCAAACTCTTTTTCTAATGGTTTCATTTTAGTTGAAGGAGACAATTCGCAGTAGTAAATACAAAAATCAAACCAAATTCACCACCATCTAGCTCATCCTGGCTCAAGGTCATCCCATGGATTGCCAACACTGTGTACCTCTAAGGGAGCAGAAAGTTTCCTGTTTCTTCTTTGGGACACCTGGGGAATTTAACCCCCTGCCCTTTCTGTTAGCAGCCCAACATGTAACTCATGACATCACCTGGGATCCTTATCCTACAGTATCGTTGAAAAATGAACAGAAAATAAACATTAAAAATGGATCAAGTAATGATGGACCAACACCTTAGGGCAATCTCACAGAAAAATATTTTAGATTTACCAACTGAATGGCTACATTTTTAATATGCCCCAGAAGCATTATTCTCAGGCAAAATGAGGCGATTTGACGTTTTAACTCTTTGGAAACTTTTTTTATTAAAAATACTTTTAATAGTAATGCTATTTTTCAATACAGGTAAGATAATACTCAATAAAGTATCATGTATTTGATATCGTGAATGTAGGAATATAACAGTCCTTCTAGATTCTGGTCCCCTGTAGTCTCCACAAAATATCCCTAGTAGCAAAATGCAAATACCCTTTTTTAAAAAATAAAGAAGTCTTTGGATCTTGTGAGAATGGAGTGGGTTAGGGGCAAGGAGCGGGCAAGAGATCCATCTAGACACACTCAAGCCTTTGGCTTTGACTTCATTCAGGAAGACCAGTTCTCTGAGAAAGGAGACAAGCCTGTCTACTTCCCCAAAGGGAGGGAGGAACAAGGACTGTCATTCTCCAGCAGCTAAGCCCAAAGCCAGAAGAAGTGCACAGAGGTTGCGGGTTTTCGGGATCAAAAATAAAAGTTGGAGTAAAGTGCACAGTTATTGTCAAAAATATATTCTCTTGATCCTAAGAAAATTAAGATAATTTTATCTTGATTGCTGACCTTTTAATACATTTGGTTTTCATGGAACATACAATCACCATCGGACATAAAAGACTAGTTTTCTGTTTTGTTTTCAAACTGCTTGGCGTGATCTACAGAAATCTTGTGAACGCAATTCAAGGACAACATTCTGTGGCTCTTTGGGTCAATGTGGAATGGTTTCCTCTGCTAGGCCCCCATGGACAAAGGGGCTTGTAAACACCAGACTCATGGGGGGGCCTTCCTCCGCCTTCTTTCCTGGGCTCTCCTCCCCTGCCCGCACTCTGCCCCTAAATGTCAGTGCTCTCCAGTTCCCCATCTTCCGGTCCTGGGGCGTGGGATCTGGAAATCAGGCAGAGTTTCTCCTTGTTTGTAAAGGGCCTGTGGAGAGGCTGCGGTGGCTCTGCTGGGGGTGGCTTAGGGCTGGGCTCCTCCTGGGCGCTCTGCTCCACCCCCAGGGCGCTGACAGCCACCCTGGCTTGGCTGTCCCCTGCTCCAGGGTCTACCACAGACTCTGAAGAGGTGCCAGTCTCCCAGAGGGGGGTGTAGCCCTTATTGCTGCTGGACAGCTCGTCCGACTGGGAGCTCTGAGAAGACCGCCGGGCGAGGGGCGACTCCTCCAGCCCGGGCGGAGGCGACGGGGTGGCCGATCTGGCCCAAAGGCTCCCGTCCAGCTCCGCGCTGCCGGGCGAGGGCGGAGGCTCCGGAGAAGGCGGCGCCCGGGGGTCCGGGAGCCCGCTGGTGCTGCCGCGCCGCGGGGCCGCCGACCTGCCGGTCCTGGGCAGGCGGCCGCCAGGAGCCCTGCAGGCGCGCCCCGTCGCCACCGCGCCCTCCGGCTGCTGCGGCTCGCCTGGCGCCCCCGGGGCCCCGCGGAGGTCGGTCAGGCTCAGGTCAAGTTCGTCCGCGGGGATCTCCCGAGAGTCGCGCGCCCCGGGCCCGCAGTCCACGGCCCCCGCCCCGGCCGCGTCGCGGTCCCCGGGCAGAGGCAGCAGCGCGAAGGCGCTCACCGAGGAGCCCACCAGCGAGCTGGCGGTGCTCTGGCGACCCCAGCTCCCGGGGGGGCTGCCGGGCGGCGGGCTGCGCTGGGGGGCGGCGGCGCCCGAACGCTCGCGGCAGATGCTGTACACGGCCTCGGCCACGCTCGGGGGCGCGGGCGGGCGGCGAGGGGACGAGGACGCGTCGGGAGGGGACGCCCGGCCTCCGGACCCCGCCCCTCCGCTCCGGGCCGCCGCGGGGTGGGGCCTCGAGCCTTGGGCCCAGGCGGCCGCCGCTGCGAAGGCATCCCCGCTGCCCCGGCCAGGCGGCAGCTCCAGGCCGCGTGCCTGCACGTAGCTGAGGAAGCCGTTGAGCGGCGAGGTCCCCGGGGACCCCGAGGCGGGGGCCGGGGTCGCGGCGGCGGCGGCGGCGGCCGCCAGGTCTTTGGCGCGGAGGCTGTGCACGTCGATGACGGTGGAGTAGAGGTCCCGCAAGTTGATGATCTTGGTCTTCTTGTCCCTGTTCTCGTGAAGCACCGCGTTGGCGCAGATGAAGAGGAAGATGCCGATGCCCATGATCAGGGGCCCGAAGACTTTGAGCTTGTCAGAGTTCAGGTAGCCGGAGAAGACTCGGAAGAAAAAGCCCACCGACGGGGAAGAGGGGGAAGAGGAGGAGGCTGCGGGACCCCGAGCCGGCGGCGTGCTTCTGGGCGAGTCCCCAGAACTGAAGTTGAAGACCCCCTGGGCCTCCCGGTGGCTCTTGGACCCATTAGTGTTGCCACTGCTGCTATTGGCCATGGACGGGGCGCGGTGGCCACTGGCTGTGGGCAGCAGCGGCTTAACCCCCTCCCGGTGGGTCCCAGTGGCCTTGGGCCAGTAGCCCACCACCGCCATGGCTATGCCCACGAGCAGCACCAGGATCCCACAGAGGGCGATGAGTCCCGAGAGCGAGCAGAGCTTCAACTTGCCCTTCACCACCACCACGTCATTCTTGCGCCTCTTCTTGGCTTTCCGCTTGCGCTTGGGGACCTGGCTTGGAGGGTGGAGAGGATCCTGTTTTCTGGCAGATATCCTCAGCAGGCCGCCGGTGGCGATCATGATGCGCCTGAGTAGTGCGGTGCTAGCCCCTGGGGCGGAGGTGTGTGCCCACTAGCTGCTCGGTTACCTCCTCCTCCTGCAAAGCAGAGGAAGACAGTCAGAGGGGGTAGGCAATATCCCCGGTGCTGCAACTGCCTCCTGCTTCCCAAACTTCACTCCAGGTTTGCCCTCCGAACCCCACCAACTAACCAAGGCGTCCTGGACCACGATGGCAGTGAGGTTCGTAGGTTAGGGAAGGGGGGCTTTGTTGCAATAACTGAAAACTGAGGTGATTAACAATTTGGGAGACGGTCTCTTTCACCTAACCTCTTTCCATCCCAATTCCCGCCCCCACCCCCACCTCACACACACATAGTCAGCATCATTCACTTCAAACATTCTTGGTTGGCTGCCAAGAGAGATATTTCGACCATTTGTAATAACTCAATATGGGGGCTCAAGAAGTGGCCCAGGGCTTTCCCTGTATGAGCCTTTGGCCTTGTCCAGCTCAAGGGAGCTACCAGGGGTGGTCTTCGGCTACAGTTTCAAACCTCTAACTAAGCCAAGAAATTTGCGGGGCTCGAACTTCAGGAAAACATGCACAAATGATTATTTTGTAAAGGCAAGAAGGATTCTTTTCACTGGCTGGAAAATAAAAGGTCATACACTAAGCTGGCTGAAGGTTTATTTATGCTGCAAACATTATGATGGTATTTCAAAAATCTGCCAATAAATCTCTTCATAAAGTCTCACTGATTACAGCTCAAAGCACACAACTCCACGCACAGCCCTTTCTTCACCTCTTGTCTGCAACATCTGGATAGCTTCTTGGGGTGGAATATTTAGTTTGAGGTAACTGGTTATGTAACTGAGCTCTTCCTGTTAGTCTCCTCTCATCATTTAGAGGAACTCCCTTAAAGGTATCATGTGCTTGAGCTCATCAGGGAACTGAAGAAGTCCCCTGGAATCTCCAAGGGGAAAATCTTTTTCTCATGTGAGAAAATTACAATCTTTAAAAAAAAAAAAAAGAGGGAAAAAAAAACTAGCAACAATCACCCGGCCATAATAGCATGCTGACCCCTTATGAATGTGTCAATTCATGTGCACTTCTCCGAAGCCCAGTATTCAAGTGAGCAGGCAATTAACTGGATACAACAGTGTCCTTCTTAATGGTGACTTGTCGAATGACAGTCCTCGGTGTGAGAGCTGTTTGTTTCCCAGTCATTTTCACATGAGGTCATTTTGTGAAAGGAGGGTGGCAGATCAATGGACTGCCCCACAGGAAGTTATTTATTCATCCTGCAGCCTGATAAGCAAATGCACAGATGCAATGTTGTCATTTTTGTCAGCCCCTGAATATTTCAATCCTGCTATGTTCCTAGATTAAAACATTTTTTTTCTCGCGTTCCATTGGCTGTCTCCCATAATAGAGATGCTAAAATTAAGGGCATTGTGTGAACATAAAAAACAGATATCACACCGCCTTTTAGTATTTTCTCTTTTATAAAATAATTCATGTTTTAGAATGAATTACCCTTTGAAATATGGGATTACTTTGATAGAACTTTGCTTCTAATTAGTGCTCATTGGTTCCCCCCTTCCTTCCATGATATCCATATATGCAGAATGTTTCCTTCACTGGTAGAAAAACAAATGATAATCAGCTCTTTGGAGTGTTTGAAAATCAATGTCTTCCTGGAATTTTCTTGGTTTTCAACAAAGGCAAACACCAAGTAGCTTGGAGGAGGGTTAGTAGAATGCTACAAGCCTTTAACATTTTAAGGAGCTACACCATTAAGCCCAAACAAACGGTTGAGAGACTATATTACCGTCCATCCTTTACACCCCCATCCCCAGCACCTTTATAGAAGCCACCATTTTTGTTGAACCTTAAACTCCAGCGTCTTTAATGTAGTCCTCTGGAGATCTCTGGTTATCTTAGGAAGGCTTTAGGAGTCAGACATTCCAGAGCAAAGCACTACCCAGCAGAGGGGGCGAGTGAGCATGGACAGTGTGCACCAGGATGCTGGGTGTTTTGGAGGAGGGGAACACCACACACACACACACACACACACACACACACACACACACACGTTTCTCCTCGGCAAACAGCTTTGACTCTGGTAGAATGTAAGACTGGAATGGATTCCCACCATCATTTACAGAAGATCTTTAAAATTAGTTTAATAGCTAGTAATTAACTCCCTAGTTTATTATGCCTTCAGCTCTGTTGGCAGGAGGCTGAACTCCTTTTTTAAAAAATGTATCACCCTTTGACATGAAACACTAACAAAAGGTCAGGTGCCATGGGAGACCCACCTCGGAGCGGCCCTTCCCCCTGCCCAGTGAGGAAGGACCGGGAACTTCGCTGCTGAAGTCGGCGGCCCTCGCCAGCAGAGTACTGCCTGGGGCTGGTCTTTCGGTGGCGAAGCAATGGAGGATGGGGGAGCGAAGGAGCGATGGCTAAAAATACAACTGCTTCCAAGAGAGACCTTCAAGTTCTGGGCTCTTGAAGGATGGAACCCGACTGGGCGGCATCGGGTGCGCCCCGGGGTGCCCGGGACCCTGCTGAGATACCCGCCCCGCTCCTGGCCTTCCTAGGCCGGGCGGCGAACCCTGGCTCCCCTGGCTGGGCGGCCGCGTCCCCCGGGAGTCCCGGGAGCGGGTGCCGCGGCGGCCAGTGCGCCTCTGGAAGGAGGGAGCGGGCGCGAAGGAGGGGCGGTCCTGGACGCGCGACTCCTGGGCAGCGCAGCCCGCGGCGCCCTCCCGGGACCCCTGCGCCCAGCGGGGCGGTGGCCACCAGGGGGTGCGGAGGGGCGCCGGGAGGTGGGGGTGGGGGGCTGATGCCAGGCAGCGGGCTCAAAATGGCACCACTAGCGGCAGTCGAGCGCGCTCACTTACCCAGGGAGACCGGGCAAGCCCCGGGTCGGCGGCCGGGCGCGCTGGCGACACAAAGGAACCATGGAGAAACTTTTCTCAGCCCGAGCCGCAGGGCCGGCGCCGCGGGACCCCCCCCTCGGGCCGCCGCTCAGCCGCGCACCGGGGGCGAGCGGCCGCCCGCGCCTGGCAGCCCGCTCGGGTCGCGCGGCGGGAGCCGCGGCCCGGACTTTGCCCCAAGTGGCCGCCGGTCGGCGGGCCGCATGCCGGCGGGGGTCCTCCCGGGCTCGGGGCGCCCCGCGCGCTCGCCGCGCTCCGGGCTGGCCCCGTGGCGCCCCTGGGGGACGGTGCGGCCGCGGCGCCCGCTCGCGCGCTCTTTGTGTGGCTGCGGCGGCGGCTGCGGCGCGCGGGGCTCGGCGAGCGGAGTTGAGCCCCCGGCGGCGGGGCGGCGGCGGCCGGACTGGCGGCGGTTGCTAAGAGACGGGAGCCATGACACAGGGAAATGGCTGCGGGCTGCCAGTCGGTCCCCGGCCCCGCGCCGCCGCCGCTCGGGTCGCGCCGCCCCCGGCCCCGCCCCCTCGCCCGGTCCCCGCCGAGAGCGAGCGGGGCCCCCGGGCGGGCGGCGCGAGGGCCGCGAGGGGACCGGCCCGAGGGCTCTGCCGCTGGGGACGGAGTGGAGGGGGGGGGGCGGGGGGGAGGCGGGGCGAGGGCGCCGGGACCGCTGCGGGCTGGAACCCGGAGCCCCGTTCGCTCTCCCCAACTACCTGTCTGAGCAGCCCGGGCCAAAGACAGCCGTCTCCCCGCGGCTCCCGCCGGCGGACCCGGAGAGCGGGGCGCGGGAGGGGAGCGGGGATGCTCTGGTAAGAGAAGGCAAAGTGCCGTCCCCCGTGCCCCTTCTGCTCTCTCTGGTGTTGCCTGTACTCTTCCTGGTGACACCCTCAGCCCCGCCCCCCCTCCCCGGCTTTCACCTTCCTCGTCCCTCTGGGCAGGGTGCGCTGTGGATGCTCAAGGAGCTCTGTAAGTTGTCACCGGCAACTTACTCCGCCCGGGCTCGGAGGAGCTGCCCCGCGGAGCCGGGCGGAGGGGCCGGACTCGCGGGGAGCCTCCGCCAGAGGCTGTGGTCGCGCCAGCGAAGCCAGGCATGGGGAGCGGCCTCGCCGGGACCGCTGCGTCTCCCCGGACGCGGGCAGCAGAGGCTCCTCTGACATTCGAATGGGCTCCCCAGGCGCTGCCTCCGCGGCCCCGCCTGCTCCGACCCTGAGCTGTAATCTTGGAGCTTTCAAAGGGACACCGTGATGCTCTAGGAATCAGGGTTAGACTCAAAGAAGACTGGTGGGGGTAGGGACGCTATCCAAACTTCCTACGTCATATAAATCAGGAGAGAGGACAGAGATTGTTTCCTAGTCATTCTTGTAAGGTCAAAATGACGGGGAAAGGGGAATTTCGGGGTGAAATTACCCCCTGGAGTGCTGAGAAAGTGAAAAAGATTTCAATGATCTATGCAAATGAGGGCAGCCTGGATACAGGGAGAAAAAAACCAGGATAGCAGATAAAGTGCTGCTGGGACTGGAGGACCCTGGCAAACATTTGGGGGGAGCTGGTTTTGTTGTTTAAGAGTCAAAGGAATCCAGGAGGAGAGGTCGTTTCTGCCCAGAGCTCCAGAATTGCTCTTCAGAGCACAAAGTTTGTGTTCAAACCCGGAGTATTCACTATTTTTCAAAAAGAGCAATAAAGATGCAGAATGTATTAGTTAGTGACCTAAGCCTGGCCTATGAGGTGGAGGTGGAGATGGAGGGCTTGCAGACAAGGCGCCTGAAGAAGGAAACTTTCCCTCCCACACTGGAGACTCTTTCCTGCTCCAGACATGACTGCAAAGGAGAAATGGCCTTGTGTGGTTGTCCCCTCGAACAGCCTGCTGGCTTTGAGCTTCCAGAGCTTTCTCAAATCCGAGAATCACCTGGTATCTTGTGCTGAGATTGGATCGCAGATTTCATTTCATTGCACAATTGGATGCTAGAAGCCCCTGGTGACAGCCCTCTTCCACCATGGCCCTCTGTTTGCTGAGCTGCATAAGCAGGAATAATATTCGCAAATTTCACAAGAATGCTAGGTTGAGCAAGCCGATAATAGTTTCATTTCCCTGCATAAATTATAATCATTATTTGCACATCTAAAGCTCATCTGAGGGATTTGGTAGAAGAAAGAATCCTTTTCTAGATACTGAGGCCTTGGCACATAGTTGGAGGTTTCTTAGGTTGATGACTGCAATACAATTTATGGTTTATTATTCAAAGGCTTCCTTCCAAACTGAGTGCTTTGAAACTCTGAACTCTTATATTTAACCCGAGTATGATCACTGTCACACTTGGTAATTTTCCTCTTTTTGTTTTTTCTTCAGCTCGGGGTATCAGAGGAAATCAAACATACCACATCTGTTTTCAGTAGAATTCTTTCTCTCTTCTGTAATACGGCAGGAACACACATCCCCAGAGTTGTCCAAGTCACGGAGAGCTGGTTTTAAAGGAGTCAGAGCCCTCTTGGCTCTCTACGAGGGATTTTTCTCCTGATTTTGCTGACCATTTATTTTGGATGATTGCTGAGCATGGGTGTCCTTTCAGGCAACTAGAGATGGAGGGCTGTGCCATTCACTGGTGTCTCTGAGACGTGGAGGTCAGGGCAACATTCTGAATCTGTAAGGGCAGGAAGAGTAGTGGCCCCTTAGACAGAAGAGAAGAGGAAAAAGACTCACTGTCTTTAGTTGGATTAAACTCTGACGTGCAACCTTCATTTGCACACCTTAGAATCTTTATATAACTTCTTCAGTTTCATAATTAGATCATTTAATCCACTCTGAGGGTAAGGAGTGACCTGTCGTGGATCCCCCGAGGTTTTTCCTGGTGTTTTGGAGGAAGCTCTGCTGAAGCGTGAGCCTAAACCACACTGCTCAGCAACTCCATCCCAGCCGTTATGCAAAACTCCCAGATGGTTCTGGCAGTGGATACCGGAACTTAGGGAGCTAGTTTAGTGACCTGGGCTCTGGAACTTGTCTGTCTTCTCACTTACTACCTGTTTGTTTCCGTTTCCCCACTTGCAATCAAGATCATGATTTCTATCTACACCATGGCATCGTTGTGAGGAATAATGCTGTCCATTCGAAACATATGGTAAGCACATGCAAAACACTCCTTAAATTTAGTTACCATCCTAATTAGTCCTCATCTTCTCCTAGCATATTACCCTCAGTCTCTTGTTCCATTCTGATTCTCCACGATCTCCAGGGGACTCTGTCTGCACTGAATCTCTCTGAATGAGAGTTACAGAATCTGCTAGGGAGATGTGAACTGCACCTATCCTCCTGGCATTGACTTCTCCGAACTTACTGCCATCGCCGAGGCAATGCTGCCTCCTCGCGAGCCCCTGTGGGTTGCAAAGACTAACTTTTCACAGGAGTAGAAAGTCCAGTCTTCCTCCCTTGGAGTTTCTGATGATTTTGATCACCAGCATCAGATCACACCCCAACCTATAACCACTGCATTGCCAGTGCCTCAAGTGAACAAGGCAGCAATTGTTCAGCTTGCAATAAACCCAAACCCAAATCCACTACCATCCATTCAACACGGTAGAACTGCCCCTATGAGTTTCTGAGACTGTAACTGTTGGAGTAGAAAGTCCCATAATTCTCCCATGGAATGGCTGATGGCTTTGAACTGCTGACCTTGGGGTTAGCAGCCCAGTGCGTAACCATTACATTATCAGAACCCTTGAATTTCATTTTTCTTGTGAAACCAGACTTCACACTCATGTCCTTCTCCTGTCGAAAGGCTGGTCCTTCAGCAAAAATACAGCCAAAAGAATTCTTCAGTCTAGAAGTTTTTGGGGGAGGGGGGCAGTTACAGAATTATACCTGAAGTCTTTGTAGGGCGCAGAATGTTGGAATGGGTTGTCTTAGAGAACCAAAACCAGAGACACTCATCTACATGTGTAAGAAAGAGTTTTCTATCAAGAAGGCATCGCAGGTGAGGCCAACTCAAATCCATAAGTCCCATGGTAGCTGGGGCCCTGTTCACACTCACAGAGCTGCAGACACATGACATAGGATAGTGAAGCAGTCAGTATGCAGGAGGACCACAGCCTGGTGGGTGCAGAGTCAAGTTGATCCAAGGTTGGTGGAAATATGGCAGGGCATTGACAACTCTCAAAGTCTCCCCAGAGAGGGTGGAAAATCCGCTCCCCCACCCCTACCAGGGGCAGGCAGGAAGGCAGAGAAAGGGGGAGGTTCCTACTTTCTTCTTAAGAGAAGGCCACATCTCAAGGAGGCATCATCAGGCTGTGACCTGATTGACAAGCTACACTCCATCTCTACACTTTCATAAGAATTCAAGTTGACATAAAAATCCTCTAACCGCCATACACCTATGTATGTAACCATTACCCCATGGGTGAAGACAGGGCACACATTGTCTTATTCTTCCTCTTTTCAGGTTCCTTCTCTTCTTCTTTTTTATTGGCACTTCATACACACAGCCCACAATTCAGTAGTTCAGTAATATCAGGAGGAGTTGTATAATCATCACCACCATCAATTTTAGACAATTTTCTTCTTTATGCTTTTTATGTCTTCTAGTAAAAACTAAAATAACAAAAGCATTGCTAAATATAAATAGATTTATCAGATCTAGCAAATAAAAGTGACTCTGGGGGCATATTTATACTTACAAATTAATTTTTCCTAAAATCCAAATTTAACTGGACAGTCCTCCCACAACACACGATAGTGTCCTCACAATAAATTTTTATTGGCACCTCTAAGGGACAAGAGAATCTGATAAAATAGAAAGCGTAGAACACAACAATGATCAGATTTCTTTGGAACAGCACAGACAAGGGGAAAAAAGACCCCAGCACAACAGACCCAGAGCTGGAGGACTTAGGCAGATGAGGATGGCCCGGACACCGCATGGCCAGAGTCAGAAAGGTCCTTGGTTTGTGTTCTTAGCACTTTCTTCCTCATGGAATGCATCAGCATTACAGGGATGGAACCTTACCATCGCCTCTATTTCCCAGGGTCCCCCAAAGATCCCACCCCATCGTAGCGATCTTATGGGATGAAGTAGAACGGCCCCATAGATTGTCTTAGATTTTCTCCTATAGAACATCTGCTATTGTTTACCCAATAATGTTCTGAGTAGCTGCCCAATGGTTAATACACTGTACTACCAGGATTCTTCTTCCAGAAAGGACCCACTTTTCCCAAAAAAGAACTCAGTATCGTCTTTTTAAAACTTCAGTTTTGAAGCCAAGGATAAACTAATGTTGGTGTCAAGGTCATAAGCCACTTTCTCTTGTTTCTGAGAGGTCAAAAACTCAAAGACTCTCACCACAAAGTCCAAGGAAAGACATGGTGCAAAGCCTTCTTGAGACCATCAGATAGAGGCTTCTACCTCCATTCCAGGGAAATGTGGAAAAGACAGCCTGCATTTCTACCTTCAGTCTTCATCAATCATTATAGAACAGCAAGCTCTCAAGGAAAAGTCTGCCAGTGGGATTTTCTCTAATATGGAAGCTTGTTTTTGCACATTCAGTTCTTCCCTGAATTTTCTACCATTTTCCACATACACCATCAAAGCTGGATAATACGTCTTGTACAATAATTGAGGTCTCATAGGAGAAATTAGAGCATGTTGGCAGGCCTGAAAGCTGATCAAAGCTGAGCTTGATAAGGGCTTTGCAGCTATGGTCCCATCAATAGAACAGCTAAGAAGAGACACAGCCAAGTAGACCCTCTGCTCCTAAAACATATCCTAACTGTCCAAACTAATGTCTTTCATATTATTTCCTATAATCCGCAAGCACTAGGGATAGATGACTTATCCTACTGAGAGCTAAAAGCAACTCACTTGTCCGATCTCATTTCAGAATTAATTGTGATGTGAACTGCTGTGAGTGTGCAGCAGGAAAGAAGAAACACACAGGCTTTCAAAAGTATGGAAGCATGTGAGTCTGAGGTGGACATTTATGTGGGTGTGGCGGGGTGTGTGTGTCTCTGATTTATCCAATAAACATTGGCTTAAGCTCTCTGTTCACCACTGAGATTTCTTCATTTGTTCATTCAACTAATAGCTATGTAGTATGTACTGTGCTATCTGTTACCCGTTTATCACTTTGTGCTACTGTCATACATTGCTTGTTCGGTGACGATAGAGTCTACGCCACCAGTATTTCCAATACCATGGCAGAGAGGCTTAAGTGAAGCCTTCAGGCTGAAATAGACCAGGGGTGGAGGGGGTGGGGGGAGGGCTAGTGAAAGTCCAAGTGATTATATAGGATTTTATTTAAAATTGATAAAAGTTGGAAGACAACATTCACCCCTTAGATTGTCAACACTACACAATAGCTGCAGCACAGGGTTGGCTACAATCGTCCTCCATGCATCAGAGCCAAGGCAAGCACAGAGAACAACCACAATGATGTCATAGTTAGCGTTCTCTGCACTGCAGGGAGAGAGGTAAAGGGGACAGTGCTTCTTTTAGTGGTGGGGAGGGGAGGGGATGAGTAATAAAAAGTAAACAAATGGCAACATTTCAAAACCTGATCACTGTTGCAAAGGAACTAAAAGAGGATGCTGTGACTCCTTGGCAGAGCAGCAAGAAAGAAAGAGGAAGAGAAAGATTCCCAAAGCCTTGGGTACCTTCAGGGAAGGACTTACCCAGGGGTAATGTTTGCATTGAGAGATGAAGGCTAACATGGAAAACATAATGTGCAGTAATGGTGTAAGACTCTGTTCAGACTTTCTTTGATTTCACAAGGGGCAGGAGAATCAAACTCAATGCCAGACAAAATCAGTCCATGCCCTTAAGACTGAGATCAGACATACCTTTTCCCTCCAGCCTCCTTTACCCATTCTGATACCAACCATCCCTCCCACAGCACTCTTGTCTTTTCTGTTTGGGTTGATAGCACATTGCAACAGTCATACAAAACTCACAGAGCACGCCCACAATTATATGATTTATTGAGGATGCTAATAAGAACAATTCAGGACCAGAAATGTTCAGTTACTTCTGTTCTTCTGTCAGGATATTCCCTTCTCAGCTATACCCTCTATCTGCTCCAGCCATATGGCTTATTCGTCTATGCCCTGATCAGGTAATATTACAAAACTCTTTTAGCATTGCTGCTAAATGGCCCCAATGCACTGCACTCTGCTATAAGCCAGAGACCAGTGGTTCTCAACCTTCCTAATGCTAGTGTCTCCAACCATAAAATTAGTTTCATTGCTACTTTATACGGTACTTTTGTTCTGTTATGAATCATCATATAAATATCTGACATGCAGGATGCATTTTCATTGTTACAAATTAAACATAATTAAAGCAAAGTGATTAGCCACAAAAACATTGTCATTATACATTGTGAAATATTTCTTTTTTTTTTTTTTTGGCATCACGGCTCTCCGGTGGTGGGAGTAGGAGGCCCAGCCCCACTGCTGGAATTGAACCTCCGTCCCAGTGGGCCGCAGTCCCGCGCACAACCACTACGCCACCGGGGCTCAGCCCCGAAATATTTATTTCTAATGACAAATCCATGAAATTTTGCCTTGGGTAACAGTCTTCATGTCCAATACTCTTAAGTGGTTTTATCTGCATGTGAGCTGACTCTCCTGGAAATGGATAGAGAAGCCAAGTCTCAGTTCCTCAGACCATCGGAAAGATGTATTTTCTGATGGTCTTAGGCAATCCCTGTGAAAGAGTTGTTTGACCCCCCCCTTAGGGGTCACGACCCACAGGTTGAAAACCACTGCCTTAAACCAGAGCCCCTCATCCTTGCTTTAGCTCCATGGGCCAGCTCCCCCCACTCCCCAACTCCTGATGAAGTGCCCGAGGGCCCACACCTCTGAAAGTCAATCTACTCACGGTGGTCTTGTTCTGGGGACTGGCCTGTCTTTGCCTCTAGCTCTCGGTGCCACGACTTCTGTGACTGTGGCTTTGCTGATGCCACGCTCTCGGACTACTAGCTCCTGGAGCTTATTACATAGGAATCTTAAGAACCACAGGACTGGATCTGCTTCAGGCTTTTCGTTCTTCTTCTTTTTAGCAGTTATAGCAGTCCTTCATCCACATGTCAGACAATTCAACGATTCAGTCATATCAAGCAGAGCTGTACAATTAGCCCCACAATCAATACTAGAACATTTTCCTCTTCCTTGGACTCATCGGTATTCAGGTGATTATTTTTCTAATTGTGGCAAAAATAGACACAACAAAACATTCTCTAGTTCCATAACTTCTATTTGTATAATTCAATGCCATTGATTATACGCCTCATGCTGCACAACCCTTTGTACAACATGAATACTTTTTCCAAGTTATTCCACCACCATAAACATAAATTCAATGCCCCCTAAGCACCAACGCGTTCATTCTGTCTCCTTCACCCATGGTAACCGTTGGTCAAGTTGGATTTCTTTTTCTTAGTAGTTTTTTTGATGCAGTATTCACATGTCATATCAATTCCACCTTTAAAATATGTTGTGTATATATCATCACAATCAGTTCTAGTGCTCCTTCCCCCCTTCCACATTCATTGTTTGCTCTGCAAATCCTCTCTTCCCTCCCCCACTCCTATCAATCCACATCTTTCTTCATTTTCTGTTACCTGGTTCATCAGTAAAAGAGAAAATACATCCAACCTGCCTGGTTCCACCAGTTGTTTGGCTGAGACTATGGTTACAAGAGCCAAATCACTTGGAAATCACTGCACCACACCCTTTCCAATCATAATGTGGGAAAGAAAATCACTGGTGGACATAGAAAATCACTGGTAGACATGTCCTTTTTGATCTATATTTACCAGGATTCATCACAAATTAAGTAGTGACCAATGCAAAACAAGAGGGTAAGAACCCTTAAGTGATGGCAGATTGAAGGAAAACACACAAAAAATATCAAATTTAATAAAAGATATAATTAAAGAATACTTTATGGACAAGGAACCCACCCTTGACCAGACGTAGATTTGGATAGAGAGAATGAAAGAATAGGGTTGGGTATGAGAGGTGGCATTGAGCTCAATGTATCCTCTGTAACAGGTGAAAGAGGCCAGATGACTCAGGGAATAGGGACCCAAGAATATTATTGACATAGAGAAGGAAAGTATCTTAAAGTACCTCAATATCTTGCTCTTCAAAGTGTGGTTTAAGGACTGGAAGTATCAGCTTTACCTGGGAGCTTGTAGAATATCAAATCTGATTAATAAGGGTCAGGATTCTAAAAAAGATTTCCAGGTGATTTTTATGTATATTAACTTTGAAAACTAGAAGTCCAACATTGTCATTTAAAGAATGAATGGGCAGAATGAACCCAATCCTCCCTATTTGTACTGACGCTTGAGTACAAATGAAGGTGAAGTGAGGGAGAGAGAAGCTGAAGGATAGGGAGAGAAAACTTGGAGATGCTCTCTGTGCCAAATGTGTGTTTATTAAAAAATAAAATCATTTCTTTTACAGCCCGTAAAACCATCCATACATCAATTCCCTATGTTGCCATCATCACTTCCAAAATAATTTTTTTCCTGCTTGAACCCTCAGTACCAGCTCCTCTTTTTACCCCTTTCTCCGAGGCTCTCCCACCCTTGTAAGCCCTTGATAATTTATAAATTATTTTAATTTTCATATTTTCCACATCCACTATCTCCCTTCACCCACATTTCTATTGTTCATCCCTATGTTAGTCTGGGTAGACTAGAAAAAACAAAATCATAGACACGCATACAGATATAAGGAAAAGGTTTATATACAAGATGAATGGGACCTTGAGAAAGCATTCCAGCTCAGTCCCGTTCCAAGTCACAAGTCTGATATTAGCCCATATGCCCAATATCAGTCTATAAAGTCTACTTCTGACTTATGAAGTCACAGGCCAGTGGGTGCAGAGTCCCGGCGCCAGCAGGAGTATCCCCATGGCTCCTCACTTCCAGGACTCAGGGTTCATCAACAGCATCCAGTGGTGGTAGAGGCAACTGAGCGCTGGCAGGGATCTCCACATGGCTTCTCCAGCTTCAGAGGTCTGGTTCTATCAGGGTAAGGCCATGTGGCTTCTCCTCTGGCTCCTTCAGCTTCTCGGACACTGCCATCTTGTCTTGTCCATAATTCATTGTCTCAGACACTGACTCCCAGCAACTGGGGAGATAGCGTCTCATCTCCATGAGGGAAATATTGTGAGATTTCCCAGAAGTCTCAGGAGAAAATCATATCCACATGGAGGCTCATTGGCTACTCAATGGCTATCTCCAGATTAACAGGCTAGACTCCACCCCTACATCTCAATCATCAAATTAACATAAGCACATGACCGCCACGATCCCACTGGGGAGAAGGTGTACGTGGATCATTTTGATCAGTTTTCCCTTTCTCCCTCTATCTCTCCCATCTTTCTCCCTAAACTCATGGTATGGCTATTCTTATTAATGGTCCCCAGGGGGTTATCTTTCCTGGATTCTGTTTGTAGAGAGCTCTTCTCTGTACTAGTGTATATGTTCTGGTTTAGCCAGATTTATAAGTTAGAACTGGGGGAAGGAAGTATTAAAGAATTAGAGGAATGTTGTGTGTTTTGTTAGTGTTATACCGCACCCTGGCCAACTCGTTCCTTCCTTGTGACCCTTCTCTGAGGGGAGGTCCAAAGGCCTATAGATGAGCTTTGGGTCTCCTTTCAGACCGCACTGTTCACATCAAAATGATTGTTTTGGGCCTTCTGATGTCTGATACCTGATGCCACTGACTCTTCTGATCACTCAGGTGGTCTGCTTCTTCCATGTGGGCTTTGTTGTGACCCTGCTAGATGGCTACTTGTTCAACTTCAATTCTTTAAGACCCTGGGCACTATATTTTGTAATAGTTGGGTATTATCAGCTTTCTTCACCAGCTTTGCTTATGTACCCATTTTGTCTTCAGCAATCTTGTTAGAAAGGTGAGTACTGCAGAATGCCTACTTAATAGAGCAAAATGTTCTTTTGTTGAGGGAGGACGAGTAGAAGCCCAATGTCCAGCTGCTACCTTAATACTTAACCTATAAATATATGTCACAGACCTATATCCCTATGGTTATATGATAATATATTTTCATGTATATATACATGCCTATGTTTATACTTCTAAAGTGTCTTTTGCCTCCTAGTTTTTTATTCTACTTCCTTTCACTTTACTCTTGAGTCGTTATTATGTTCATCCTTCATTCCTCTCTCTGTACTTCCTCTCGGCTACATTGCACTTTATGGAACCCCACCAGGCATTTTATGCCCTTCTGGCCACCATTTCAGAGTCCTTGTTTTTCTTGTCCCCAAGTTATTTGGGTCCTCCCCCCCACTCCTTGTGAACCATTGGTCCTGAGACTTTTAGCCTGCTTATTTTTTTTCCTGCCTATTTTATATAGATAAAATGGTGACGAAGAAGAGCAAGAAAAAGAGGAAGAAGAAGAGGAAGAAGGAGAGGAAGAAGAAGGTAAGAAGCCCACAAACAGTCAGAGAGTTACAGGTCTGTCTGCTGACCATAATGAATGCTTTCTTCAGGTTTGATGGAGTGCCAAGTCCTGCCCTCCACCCCCCAACTCCATCCCCACCCCCCACTCCCAGAAATCTATTTTCAGAATTCCTTGGGGACTTTGTTGCTTTGCTCCCCTTGCTGCTCTGTTACACTCCCTTCTGTCACACCCTAATTGGGGGTGGTGGGGCAGATCATGCATAATTCTCACACTGTGCATCTGGTGCAACACCCCTCACCCACGCCCACCTTTGCTGTGAGTCAGTAAAGGGATGTCCTCTCTCCTGGTGAGGATAATTGGGCCCTACATTGGCTGCTTTGAATGGGAATATCATCCTTAAAGCTTAGTGGGCCAGGTGGCTATTCTCTCTCTCTCTGTGTCTCTCTCTTTCCCCCTCCGTTTCTCCTTCCTTCCCTACTACCCTCTTAGTTTGCTCCAGTGTGGTCTGGGAAGACTGGACTCTTTCCCAGGCTATGTCTTCAGTGCTGTCCTCTGTAGTCCATTCTCCTGGGGAGGGTGTTCAAGGTAGCTGTTTTTAGCTCAGACAGTAGAGGAAAGTTAAAATGATTCCATGGATGTAGAGTCTAAACCTTGCCTTCTAATAGACCAAATTTACTCTATTCCCAAGTTATTCTTTGGGGCCAATCACCTTGACACTGTCAGTCATGTGATCCTGTGCATGTTTCTGAAAGTCTCAGAATTCTTTGGATGTGTTATCAGCAAAGGGTTCCTGATCGTTCCCAGGTGGTTTTGAGGGAGAAATGAGTTGATTCTAACTCATAGTTACCTAGATTTATCAAGTCAGATATCAATGTCATTGGGATCCTCATGTACATCTTTCAGTTTGTTTTACAATTATAGAATCCAGCTACTTAGTGTCTCATGACCTCACCTTTTTTTGTGTCTCCACTGCTGAGTTCTTTAACATGTAACTATAGAATCATAATGTTTGTTTCAAGGTTGTTACAGGACTAAAGGGAAGGACCATAGTGGATTAAATTTCACATTTGTAAGAATTTCATGCAATTATTATTTTTTATTACACATTTTTAGGTGACCTAATGGTAGCATGTATAATACTCTTAGGGTTTTTAGAAATATAAATATAGAGTCAAGCAAAAGTGAAAAGCACCTTCCCTAATTTTCCATCACAAATACATATGTAATTATAATAAATAAAATTAATCTGTACTGATAGCATATTTTTTATGTAATAAAATGTTTCTGGTAATATTAGAAAAAGAAAAGACATGGGAAACAATTAAAATGTACCCAAAGTCATACTTTAATTATTTTCTAGAAGGAAAATGGCACATTTTTCATACTAAAGATAATTTGAATTTCTATAAAGCCATACTGCCAACAATCTGAGCTTGTATCTTTGTTCAGAGGAAGATTGAAGTATCATTGGGTCACAAAAAAATCACAGATATTTCTTTTCTATAAAGAAGAATGTCAGGATCGCTTCTTGACAGGCAATGTAAAACCATTACATAGCTTTCTCTAGAGTCAAAATATTGGTATGGTATTTTGAAGAATTATATGCAGGAAAAAGACAAAGAAGATACTTCAAAATATTTATTACTTATGTTATTTTCCAAGGATTAAGGTTTGGCAATGTAAATTTTTAGAAAGTGAATTTTAAGTATTTACAGAAAATTATGGGAGAAATTAATAATAAATTCACCTCCCTAAAATGAAACCATGTCACAGATTTCTTTCAGAGCTCTCCCAAGCATTTTTCGTTGGATTTTTTATGACATTAACAATAATGTAACAAGAGAAAAGTTATGTTCTATAGAAATTGGATACCATCAGCATTATAAAACCACTTTTTTCCTTCAAGGAAGTGATATTTATCTCATTTATATAGGTAAAAACAAATTTAAGTTATATAGTGCTGCTATATCAGATAAGGATGGCTTCAATATATTTTCTCGGTTTAGGAGACGAGAAGTCTGAATTCAGAGTGCTGGCTAGATCCACAGAAAGTTTCTCTGTCTCTCTCTTTTTCTTTGTCTGCTTTGGGAGAAGGTCCTTTTCTCTTTGCATCTTCTAGGTCCTATGCTCCTTGGAAATCTCGTGGCAGGTTTCCTCCCTGCTCTATGGACTTGCTTGCTTAACGTGCTGTTTTAAACCTCTAAAGAGATTGATGTTAAACACATCGTACGCACATTGCCATACCCGTGAAAACCAATTCCCAAATAGGATTATAACCACAAGTAAAGGGCTAGGATATACAATGCGTTTGGGGGGGAACGCACTCTCCATTGGGGCTGCATGGTGGAATTTAGTCCTGAAGAGAGGCAGAGCTGGGGCAGCTGAGTAGAGGGCTGGGGGAGGACACTGTGCATTACCCCTGACACCAACTCTTGTGATACCAGAGGGATGGCCCTTAGGTTGAGGTCAAAAAGGCTATTACTAGGAAGTTACCAAATTCATGACTTCATCAATGCAATGAGCTCTCATGGTTTCTGTTCCCAATCCCTACTGGCCTATTACCAGTTGCCTTCATATAGAATTTGACTTATGTTGCTTCCATATGTGTCAGAGCAGGACTGTGCTCAGTAAGGTTTTTCAATGATTGATTTTTCTACAAGATTGCCAGAACTTTCTTCTGAGATGCCAGTGAGTGGAGTCAAAGTGCCAGCTTTTCAATGAGTAGCCAAGTATTCTAACCATTTCTACTATGTAGAGACTTCTGACATGTAGAGACATCGAAAGTCTGCTAGCTTACCGCCTTTCTGTCAACAAGACAGATATGAAATAGTCAAAATGATGATGTTCTTATTTTGTTTCCTCGGCAATATCTTTACCTCACAAAGCAAGTTGGAGATTTGAAGGTGTTCTATTTATTTAAAGGATGTAAAAAGTGAAGCTAGGTAATTTGATTCTCTCTTAGTTTTTGCAGTCAGAAAAATCTCAAGGGTATATTGCATAACCTCAGATACAATACATATTAATGTTCTGGTTTAAATGATGCATACTGTGAATATTTGGTCTTGAATGATAGGATTAGAAGGAAGTGCAAGATGGCTTGTCAGAGTTACTTCTTGTCCTCTGAGCCCTTAAAATTCTTCTTTAAAACTAAGGAAATGAGGGGTAGGATATTTATGTAATGTTCATGAGATCATGATTGTTTTCTACTTCTCTTGTGTAACAGGAATATTAGATTATGTGAAACTCGGTCTCATCACAATCATCTAAAATAGAGAAATTGTTGAGATTATGATCCTGTTACTCTGAGCTCTTTACTCACTTGAATTTGTGATTGTCATCCTTTTCAGGAGATGGAATATTTGAAGATCCTAAAGCTCTTTTGGAAAAATTATGAACTAGACTCATGTAGGAATCTGGATGGAAGCACAAACCATCTAACAATAGATTCTTACCTAAGAATTTAATAAACACCAGATTTTAAAAATGCTTATAGAAGTAAACCTAAAATTGATGAATTTCCTTCTGATAATTTTTTCCCATAAAAATGGAAATGAACAGAATCATTTTATTGGAACTATGAATACCTTGGCCAGATAATGGAACACAAGAATCCCTTAAGAACGTAATTTTAAAACAGGGTCTTAGTTATGAAGCTAGTTAGGTCAATAAGTGCTTTTTGTTATATACATATTGTGCTCTTATTTTCACTTTGCCATTTAACACCCTGACTTTCAATATCACACCGAAAATGCTGACGTGCTTCTTATTCACTACCTGCTCTGGTCTCTTTCAGCAATACTGCTTTTCAGGTTTCTCTAGCCCATTAATGACCTTGTTTCTCTGGACAATACCCTACAGGGATTAGTTGGCAGTTTTCCCAGGTGAATTTTGCTCTAGTCCCTAGCTCATTTCCTTCATCCAAGTAAATCCTTTGCCATCATCTCTCTCCTCTTAAATGTGTCTATGACACCACCTTCCTTTTGTCTCCCCATTAGGGTACTGTTTACTCCCTTCGCCTGATCATTAGTGAACTTACAGAAGGTTCAAGATTACCAGGGGGATTTCTCTTCTGGTTATTTGTATTCGAGATCTTACTAACCTCGGAGGAACAAGTCCCCGAGGGACTTGTATTGTTTTAACATCGAGAAAGTGTCCATTTCTATTTGAGTTAACTCTGGAGAAAGAGTTCACAAAATATTTTTCCTCATTAACCAGGTCTAATTCACGTACTTGTACCCTCATTTCTGTCATGGGCATTTTATTGAAGTATTCATTTGATAGATTATCCAGTGTCTTTCTGGATAGCTGTAAGAAAAGGATGTGTGTAAGCTCCAGTGCCCTGGAGGTCTAGGAGGCTTTCCAGCAGGACACTATCTTGATCCTCTACTCTAGAATGCTCAGGTCGCAGGTCCTTTGGTATGAAGCCTTTGGAGGGCAGCCCATCTGTTTCCTGGGCCAAGGGTCCTTTCTCATGGAGGCAGTCTTTATGGGTGTTGAGACAGGCACCCGCCACACAGCTTGCCTTCTTCTTCTCTGGGTAACTACTACCACCCAATCTCTTGGGCTTTTCTCTGCCCAAATCCTGCTTAGATGGGATGGTTCTTGGTCATCATCCCCTATCTGCATTGTTTAAGAGCTTTACTGTCAATCAATTAAGTCAACAGACTGCATGATGTAAATAATAGGACAGAGAATAAGGGATCTACCTCCACTTGTCTCTTTGTCTTACTGGGGAGGCTTGTATGTTGCTCTGATGCTGGAAGCTATGTCATTGATATTACAAATACCTGTACACTCACCCAAAGTGAACAGGGGTTGGCAGAGCTTCCAGACCGAGAACAAGAGGGAATAGGCTGTCTGCTTAGAGGAATTACGTAGCCCCTGACAGCCTCATGAAGAGCAGAAGGCCATCATCAGAGATAGAACGAGAAGATGATCCCGTAAGGTTGAAGACACTCAAAATCTGACTGAGGAAGGGCTTTCTTTGACACTCCTTCTTGTGACAAGGTGCCACTGAGGGGGGGTCCATACCAGACGTCCTGAAGCACACAGAATGAAGCACAGCATGCTGCTGCACCAGCGCCACCCATATTCCTATGCTCCATTCCATTGTCGCAGCCACCTGCCAATCCATCTCCTTGGTATAGGGTGCCACATACATGAATGTATAATTCCGTTGAGAGGAAAGCTTCCGAAAAGGCAAATCTCTCTAAGCAGAAAGCAGGTCAGTGGTGTCCTAGGGCTGAGGATGAGGAGCACCTGAGTTGGAACGGATTCTGTGCCACCTAGGCACAAGGGCCGAGGGGGACCACACAGAGTAGGCCGTGGGTGGAGCTGCTGATTGCAAAGCCCACTGTTGTTCCAAGGCACTGATTGCCTCACAGGAGGAAGAGTCTGCTGCTGCACAGATTTACAGTCTGGGAAAACCTCAGTGCTACTTCTCCCCTGTGCTACAGGGTCACCCTGAGTGCGAGGAGACTGGTGGCAGTGGGCGGGCTAAGGGAAGAGCCCCCAGGAAGCACTCGACTGCTAGAAGGCAACTGGTGGACGGCCAAGGCTGAGACAGGAGTGACTGTAAGGCTTCTTTGGAGGGTACAAGAGATGTGCCAAGATGGGATTGTATCTATATACTATAAACATGAGTATACCTATACCCCACACTATAGAATTATACATGTAAAACAGGTGAATTTTATGACATATTATGTCCAAATAAAGGAAAAGGAAAAAAATCTAGTGAGTATGCAAAAATAAGGCAGTATGAGTACTCAAGGTACTTTTGGAAAAGGAAAGCAGAAAGAAGAAAAAGGTAATGATTAACAGTAATTACTCTTTGGAGAAAATCTGGGGAGTGTAATTTCTGGATTAAAGAATATACACAAAATAAATAATAGTAAATCAATAAAGTAAGACCTCATGAGACTATCGTATTTGTAAACCAGAAGGAATGAAAAACTCTAGACCAAGACCTCACAGTTTAATCAAGAATTAAATCAAACGGGTCATAGATTTAAATGTAAAATATAAAATGATTAGAGAACTACCTGGGAAAAACACCTGTAGGACCTTGTGTTTGGTGAAAAGTTGTTAAGCATAGCACCAAAAGCATGATGCATAAAAGAAAATATCAGAAAATTGGAAGTCATTAAAATATGAATATTGTTCTGTAAAAGATTGTGCGGAGAATGAAAAAAACCAACTAAGGCTTGAAATATTCCATGATATGGTGTGAACAGCATACCTGACAAAAGACTTGTAACAAAGTAATTCTCAAAACTCAGCATTTAAAAAATACAAACAATACAATTAGAATATGGATAAAAGACATGAGTAGATCTTTTATTAAAAACAATACATTGATGCCATACAAGTTTATGAAAAGAACTTAAGAACCATTAGCCATTACATAAATGTACATTAAGACCACTAAGCTATCACTATACGCTTACATAAAGTTAAAACATAATTTTTTAAATGGTGGCAATGCCAAGTACTAACAATATTGGGGAAAGATTGATTTCTCACGAAGATTATAGATGCAGTGTTTTAGTCACTCTGAAGGTAGTTTAGTGCCTTTTAGAAACCTAAGCATAAGACCCTATTATCAGCCTTCTGGAACCTTGTTCCAAAGAAAAGAAAACTGATGTCCACATGAAACTTTGGATTTGTTATATTTGGCAGTGTTCAAACACAGTAAACAACCAAAATGTCCTTCAGTAGATGAGTGATTAAAAAAAGCCTGGGGCCCATCCATGGTGTGGAATACTACTCAACAATAAGAAGAAACCAGCTGTTGATGAATGCAATATTTTGGACACATTGAAGGGCATTATGCTGAGAGAAGAAAGAAAGGGTATTTTTGTTAGGGACCCCAGAGTTGGCCTGACTCACAACCCCATGTACAACAGAGGAGGACATTGCCTGACTCTGCACCACCTTACCATGTGCTGTGTTTGAGCCCACTGCTGTAGGCAGGACCTTCCTCTTTGCTTGCTCACTCTCTTCTTTACCAAGAAAGATATCCTTCTTTAAGGACTGGTCTCCACTGGCAACAAGTCCCAGAAGCCTAGCCACCCTAACGAGTGTTCTCGCTTTACTTCTTCAAAGACAGAACTGCCTGTTCTTTTGGAAGTCCATGGTACATTGGTTTCTCAAAAAGTTCACATTGTATAATCTCATTTATATAGCATTCTTTAAATACCAAAATTGTAGAGGTAAATAATTGATGAGTGCTTATCAAGGGGTTACAAATGGTGGTGAGGGCCAAGAAGGTTGGTGTGATTAAAACAGAGACTCTCGTGGGGATGAGAAAGTTGTGCATCTGATTGTGGTGGTGGCTAAACAAATAGACATGTAATAAATGACAGAGAATAATAATTTATACTAATGCAAAATTTTTGGTTTCTATATTGTACTGCAATTATACAAGATGCAGCCATAAAGTAAAACACCCTGGAAGGTACATGGAATCTTTCTATTACCTTTACAACTTCCTGTGAATCCATAATTATTTCAAAATGAAAAAATTACAGAAAAAGACAATTATAGAAAAAAGTAGGCAGACAATGTATTATAAAATTATGATAATTAAAATATAGATTATTAAAATTATAACAGTTTTTCAAAGTATTGTAGGTAGATAAATCAACAAGGATACACTTTTGTTAAAAGTCAAGATCTTTTAATAAATCTTGCTATGGCAATTGGAATCAGGGAAAGATAATAGAGTTCTCTCCCTGTTTCTCAATCGCTCCAGAATTAATTTCAGATGAATTAAAGATTATTTTTAAATTAGGCTATTAAAAATGGAAAGAAAATGCAGTATATTTGGTCTCAGGATCATGAAAATCTTTCCAACCTGAAAGCAAAGGCTGAAGCCACTGAGGAAAAGATTTGATAGTTTTCACTGCATAAAAAGTTTAATGTTTATTCCCGAGCATAAATAACATAAAAGGAAAGCATTTTAATTCAGACACCAAAGAATTGACAGTCATATTGCACAAAAATTTTCCTAATGTCTAAAAAATGATAAGGATAGTAAAATAATACATGGGAAAAACAGAAAATTTATAAGATAAATAAATTAATAAATGACCGATTTCATGAGTAGCAAAATAATTGAAAAGGTGTGACAATAATAAAATATAATTATTCACCTATCAAAGTGGCCCCAAACAAAACAAAACACCTTGCTTTTCTCAAAAGAATAATATTCAGTGTTGCTTGGGAACAAGGAAAAGATATTTGGATGCCTGTTGTTTGAGCAATTATTAAACTTTTAAGAATTGAGCCTACTATAAGGCGAATGCAATGACATAAAACAATAGCAAAACCTGATTTGACAGATGTCATTTCTATCTATGAAGGATAATAGAAGCTTCCACGTGTAGCATTCACCATATAGCAAAGGTTTCTTGAAACACTATGTTGTTGTTTTGTTGTTAGGTGCCACCAAGTTGGTTCCGACCGTAGCAGCCCTGTGAACAGCAGAAGGGAACCCTGCCCAGTCGGTGCCATCCTCACCACTGCTTCATTGCCTGAGCCCATTGGTGCAACCAGAGTGTTAATTCATCTTATGGAATCCCCTCCCCAATCCCCACCGCCTTTGCTTTGTCACCTCCCCACTTGATCAAACACAAGCACTATACATGTGCTAATTCATACAATTCTCATAGCAGTGCTGAGGTGTGCTTTACAAGTGAGAAAGGTGCAGAGAAGTGAAATGACACTTCCAAGGTCATACAGCAAACAGTCGAGATGGGGTTAGAACATACATATTTATGTTCCATTTCAGAGGAAAGCCAGCCTCTGATACATACATCATGGGTTTGATAGGCGTAGTTGTACAGCGATGATTATTATTTATTATAGTAAAGCTATAAAGAGCATGAGAAAGAGAGGCATAGTAAGAGTCAGACACATTTCATGGTAGCACGCTCAGCTCCGCAGGACAGGTGGTCTACGTGGAGTGACAGTGGGGTGGGGCGGGGAGAGATTCCATGAGGGAGAGGGTGAGGAGCTGAGAGTATCCTGTGCTGACAGGCGGGAAAGAGCGGGAGAGAGAGTCCTTATTGTGCCCAAGCATTCTGTACCTTTTGGCGCCATGCAAAGGCCCTAATTACAGGTAAAGGCACACATCTCAGGGAAATGGTTGTGCTGTAGGTATAGGTTATAGGAAGTGTGGAATCCCCATGTGAGAAGGTGTTTCCTATTGGCTGCCTAGCCCTGATTGCCCTTGGGTGAGAGACTAGCTAAAATTTTCAGAGGGAGTGGCCCATTATCTTACCAGTAGGGGGTTGCCTCTATCTTTTGTGAGACTTCTGACTTCCACACCAAATGCTGGTAAATGTTTGCTGGTATTTGCTTAATATTTTGGAGTATATATAATTGTGGAAAAGTCCTGGTTTCATCCCATAGTTCCAGACAATGTTCTGTTAACCCCTGAATGATACTCCCCCTCTTCAAATACAGATAGAGTATACATAAGTGTACATACCCGTTCCTGTTTTATTTTTGTTTCCTTAGAGTATATATGAAGTAGAGGTACTGTAGGATCAAAAAGTTGTATCTGTATGTGTTTGAGGAAACACCGTACAGTTTTTTACGCTGCTCAAGTCTCTCCATGCCTTCTTTTACTGTTGTTCTTGTAGGTGGCATCTAGCCAGTTCTGACTCGTTGTGACCTTCAGCACCACAGCACAAAACCTTGTCCATGCCCCCAGTCCTCACAATGATTTCTGTGCTTTAGACCATTGTTGCAGTCAGTGTCAAGCCATCACTTTGGAGGCTTTCTTCTTTATCACTGCCTCTCTGCTTTACCCAACATGATGTGCTCCATCTCCAGGGACTGGTCTCTCCTGACATGACCAAAATATGAAAGATGAAGTCTTGGCATCTTTGCCTCTAAGAAGCCCTCTAGACATACATCTTCCAAGCTAGATCAGTTTGTCCTTGTAGTAGGCCATGGTACTTTCTTCTTCTTCTTCTTCTTCTGCTTCCTCTTCTTTTTTTTTTTGCATGGTACTTTCAATATTCTTCTCTAGAACCACAGTCCAAAAGCATCAGTTCTTCGTTGGTCTACTTTATAAACTACCCAATTTTCATATGCATATGAGGCAATTGAAGTGCCATGACTTGGGCCAGGCACACTATGGTCTTCAAAGTAACATTCTTGCTCTTCAATATTCTAGAGGTTTTGGGCAGCAGATTTACCTAATGCAACTTGTCTTTTGATCTCTTAATGTCTATTTCCATATGCATTAAATGTGGCTCCAAGTCAAACAAAATCTTTGACAGCATCATCCCTTTCTCTATTTATCATGATGTTGCCTATTGGGCCAGTCTGGAGGTTTGGGGCCATCATCACATTGAGTCATAATTCATACTGATGGCTGTAATTCTTGATTTTTATCAGAAAGTGTTTCAAGTTCTCTTCACTTACAGCATCAGGGTTGTGTCATCTGTATATTGCAGGTTGCTAATAAGCTTTCCACAAACTGTGATACCACATTCCTCTTCATATAAGCTAGGTTCTATGATGATTTACTTATTATGCAGATTGATTGCATATGATGATAAGATACAGAGTCTTTCCTGACTGTAAACCATGCTATTGTCCCTTATTCTGTTTGCATGATTGACTCTTCTGCATGTGCATGATGGAATGTCCTGAACTTCCTTCCCTTCTCAATTTAGTTCTAGTTTGTTATGATCCACACAAATATCTTGGCAAGGTCAATAAAACACAAGTAAACACCACTCTGACATTTACTGCTTTCAGCTATGCTCCATCTGACATCAGCAATATCACTCTTTGTTTCAGGTTCTCTTCTGAATCTGGCTGGAACTTCTGGCAGCTCCTTTTCAATGTGCTGCTGCAACTGTTGTTGGATAATCATCAGCAAAATTTTGCTTTCATGTGGCATTAATGATGTTTATCTATCTTTGATAAATATCAAAATGTTTTGATACTGTGGTTATACTATAGATTTGAACAGCTAGGTTAAAAGATCTTCTGCTTTAAAAAAATGATATTTGTTTGTCTTAGTTCTCTTTCCATATAAAGTTGGTGATAACTTTTTATATTTATTTGAATAACTGTGCTGGTGAAAGCTAAGAAAATGAAAATAAATTCATAAGAACCAAAATACAACCTTAGCTATTGTGTTAGACAGGGTTCTTTAGAGAAACAAAACCAGGACACTGGTAATTCTCTTTATATATTTATATAGATAGGATATATAAGATAAGAAATAAACAGTTAACTAATTTATAAAACAATACAAATGGCTCGGTGCAACTCACTTGCATGAGACAGCTAGAAGACTGGCAGTCCTTGGAGTCTTGAGGGCTGCTGAGTAGTCTTCTGTAGAGCAATTCAGGCTATCTGGCCACAAGCAGCAAACAGCAAAGCAGGTCACCAACAGTCAGCCAGATGACAGAGTCCGACAGTTCCCAGCTCAAGAGATGTATATTTCAGGAGCTGGGTGAAGCAGGGCTTGAAAGAACCTCAGCTCACAGCTCCACAGTCCACGATTAGGTGTCCCATGGGTAGTGTTGCTTGGAGATTGAGGCACAGGACGAATGAAACAGCTGTCTGGTCCAAAGATTCAAATGCAAGAAGGCAAGGGCAGGACTCGCCAAACCATTTCTATCTCCACCCTTCAACTGATCTCATGTGCTCATTGTCCATGTTGTCACAATAAGCTTACCTATCTCAGGTTTATTCCACCTGAATTTTAAGACCACCTCAAGAACAGATTTGATACCTTGAACACTTATGATAAAAGACCTGATGAGCTATGGGAGGACATCAAAAGCATAATTCATAAAGAGTGCAGAAGGTTATTTAAAAAGACAGGAAAGAAAGAGAAGATAAAGTGGATATCAGGCTGAGCCCTGGTGGCATAGTGGTTGTGGGTGGGACTGCAGCCCACTGGGACGGAGGTTCAATTCCAGCTCCACAGAGCAAAGGCTGGGCCTCCTACTCCCACCACCTGAGGGCAGTGATGCCAAAAAAAAAGTGGATATCAGAAGAGAATTTGCAACTTGCTCTACTTGTAGAGTAGCTAAAATAAATGGAACAAATGAAGTCAAAGAGCTGAACAGAAAGTTTCAAAAGGCAGTTCCAGAAGACAGAATACAGAATTATCTGAAATGTACAGAGACTATGATTTAGGAAACACAAAAAAACACTCCACATATCTTGCACTGAAAAAAAAAACTCAAAAAGTTTCAATACGCTAATGAAGCACTGAAAACACTCACTTATCTATGCCAGGAAATTTAGAAGACAGTTATTTGCCCAACAGACTGGAAGAGGTCCGTATTTGGACCCATTCCAAAGAAAGGTGTCCCTAACTTGAATGCTCAAATTAGAGAACAGCATCATTAATTTCTCAGAAAAGTTAAGTATTGCTAAAGATCATCCAACAGCAGTTGCAGCAGCACATTGAAAAGGAGCTGCCAGAAGTTAAGACCAGATTACCAAGAGAATCTGAAAAAAGATGTTATCCTTGCTGATGTCAGATGGATCATGTCAGAAAGATGGTTGCATGAAATTTTAGACTATGCAAAGACATTAGATTATGTGAACCATAGTTAGCTTTGAGAAAAATGAGAATTCCAAAACACTTGATTTTGGCTATGTGGAATCTATAAATTGGTCAAGAAGTAGTTGTGGGTATATCACATGGTTTAGAATGTTTAAAAAGTGTATGTCAGGGTTGTATCTTCTTGCCATACTCATTCAATCTGTATGATGAACAAATAAACTGAGAAGCTGGACTATAAAAAATGGAATGCCACATTAGGATCAGAGGAAGTGTTCTTAACAACCTGTGATATGCCAGTTGCACAAGATTCCTTGCTGAGAGGGAGGTGGACCTGAAATCTTGTTCTGATGAAGATCAGAGATTACAGCATTCAGTGTGGATTACAACTCAGTGTAAAAGAAGACCTAAATCCTCACAGCTGGACCAGTAGGTAACATGGAGAAGAGTTTGACATTTTCCAGGATTTTACCTTGCTTGGGGTCAAAATCAGGGCCCCCGAAGCAACAGTCAAGAGATTCAAATGATGCCTTACATGGGGTGGATCTGCAGCACAAGACCACTTTAAAGGGTTAAGAAGCAAGGATGCCACTGTAAGGATTAAGGTGCATCTGAACCAAACCATGATATCTCAATGGCTTCTTATCCACGTGAAATCTTGACATCGAATAAAGAAACCAAAGATGAATCAATGCATCTGAATTATGGTGCTAGTGAGGAGTATTGGAAGGAGCATGGACTACCCAAAGAACAAACAAATCTGCCTTGGATGGCCAGAATGCTTATTGGAGGCAAGGGTGCCGAGACTGTCTCACGTAGTTCAGACCTGTTACCACAAGGAGATACCAGTTTCTGGAAAAGGACATCATGCTTGGTAAAGGTGAGGGGCAGAAAAAAGGTGGAAGACCCTTGAGAAAATGGATTAATACAGTTGCTGCAACAACGGGCGCAAAGATGACAATAATTGTGAGACTGGCCCAAGACCAGGTGCTGTTATATTCTGCTGTAGATGGGCTTGCTGTGTGTGGGAACTGACTCAAAGACACACAACAACAACAACAACAACAACAACAACATAAGTGGAATAGACTGGATGGCAGTGGGAATTTTCTATTGATTCTATGGAGTCCTAGTTCCCTTTAAAACAATAATGTTCCTCCCCCTTTCATTTCCTTCTGTTTCAGTGCTAGAAAAAATAAGTTGTCCTCTAAATAGCTGCCTTTTTAGTGGAGCTGCAGAACTGAATATTTGCCTCAGGAAAAATTTCCTAAGCTCTCCTCCACCTCCTCCACTGTCTCCTTTAAATGTGCCTTCAATCATCAAATAGTCCACGCTTGAGTGTATAAACCTTACTTTTGTTGCTTGGACCCAGCTAAGCTAAAGGTTCAAATAAACTTCCTGAGAAGGAACAGTATTTTGCTCCCTCAGAAGGCAAACTACATCGAGTCTTTTGATTATTTAAGGGACATTTTAAAAGTAGGAGAATGGGGCCTCATTTCCAACATATTGATTTTTACCTCAATAAGAGAGTACCCATCCCATCAGTGGTTTGTTTGGGTTTGGCTCTGTCTGACTTCCTAGCTGTGGTCTAGCGGGCAGTGGAGGCTCAGTGGTAGAATTTTAGGACTTGCAAACACTTCATTCTGATTTGGCCCTCTGCTGAGAATTTGCTTTTCCATTCCAGACAGGCTGGATTAGTAGATCCATTTTTAACAAGATTCCTAGAAAGTCAGTATACCTATGATGGAAATTAAAATTCTTAGCAAGGGTTCAACCAGAATGAACCGATTTGAAGATCTGTAGAACCCCAGGCTTCCCAGAGAGACTGAGGCTCATTTCTTCTTCAACGCACACTTTACTCGCAGCTTTCACTCATTTGTCACTGGAAGTTTGTGTGCTGTGATGATACTATGCAGGCTAAGAGGAATTTCCAGTTTAACACAGACCAAGAAGAAAAACTTTCTTTTGAAAATTAGAGAGTTAAAAACTATGGATCACAGCAATCTGATGCACAATTGACTGTGGGGAAGATATATAAGGAAACTCAAAAACCTCATTTCCTGTTGCGAACCTTTAGAACAGGCTAGAACTCCCTCGGTGGCTTTTCCAGGACTGTGACTCAGTATGTGGATAGAAAGCCCATTCATTCTCTTTTGGAGCAGCTGGTGGTTTCAAACTTTGGACCTTGCAGATTGCAGCCCAGTATGTATCCACTATACTCCCTGGGTTCCAATAATATATGATTGGGCAACATTTCATTTATATTGTGCAGGGCATTGTCATAAGTCAGTGGTGACTTGACTGGAGTTAACAATAATTGGTGTTATTTAGGTCATTTGATAAATTCATTCATTAAAAATAGCTGTGAGCATGGTGCAGCACTGGACCGTGTTCTGTTTTGATGGACATGGTGTCACTATGTATCAGAATGTCTCAAATGTGTCTAGCTATCACATAATAGAAATAGTGTTCTAGGGGAGACAAGAAACCCCACATTCTAGCCCCATTCTTAGAGGCCCTGTTGTTAAGTTGTAAACAGGAGACAGACAAAGTAACTGGTTGAGGGAGACCATAAGGTCATACAAGAATTCACACAAAAGGACATAACCAAAAACATTCAGCCACTTAAATAAGACAAAGGGGGGAAAAGGAAACTGTCACACAGTCATGATTGGTGACAGATCATCACAGTTCCCAGTGGGATATACACATATTATGCAGACTAGAAAAGCTTACAAAATTAGTTCTGGGTCCTCTGGCCAAAGTAGAGTATGACTCAGGTATCTAGAATCCTAATACCTTAAGGTCCATCAAGGGCAAGCTGCCTCTCTCAGGGTTACTTTCACAGATAGGCTACCTGTAGGCAAAGCTTGTTTCATGGGTGGCCAATGGTCAGAAAGAACTCAATAGAAGCTGAGGCTCTGTGAAGAATCGAAAATGGGTTTGGGGTTCACACTGTTAGCCTAGTACTCAGAGTTCAGCTCTAATGAAATAGCTTCCATCTGATGCTGCTTCCAAGACTCCCCAAGACTCCCCAAGACTCCCCAAGACTCCCCAAGACTCCACTTCTGATAGATTCTATTCCTTTCCCTCTTTTGTTGTCTACCCACTACGGGACTCAGCTGATTTGAATTTCAGTCCCAGGAATGGGACTGAGTGTCATTGCCCTGATGGCCAGGTTGACAATCTATTTTAAGTGTTTGTAGAGGCTTCCTGTCCAGTTTGTTTAAAGAACTATTTGAACTTTTATGGAAAATTTCAGTAGACCCCAAAAGTGACAGATGGACAATGAACTATTCTGTTTAGTCACAGGCGAGATACACTGCGTGAGTAGTAGCTTCTCTGTACTCTGTAACATAAACATCATGTTGTTAGATGGTAGGACAATAGCATCTAATAATAATCCACAGTGTTTGTCAACTGCAGAGACCTTTGCAAGCCTGAGTTTATTCTCAGGCCCACCCTGTCAAGGAGTCTGGATGCTTCCTTTCCATTATACATTGAGGCCAATTCAACAGAGGAAATGAGAATTCCCAAAGAGCATTATCCCAGGGAGTAGTGCCTATATTTCTGCCCTCCGAGTTTGCCATGGAAGCACTGTTTAAGAATTGTGTGAAATGATTATAGCACTGAGACCAGCTATCCAATTGGGACATTGCACCTGTGTTGAAACTCTTTTTCTTTCTCACTGGCCAGAAGTAGCAATTCAGAGGTGAAAAGTCACAACTTGCATTCCCCTCTCCAGGGCACCTACTGAGATCAAAGTGGACTCCTCTTTGTCCTCCCATGTCTGGATGTGGCCTCTTCTGGCCTTGGAAAACTCAGGCATGCCATATTTCTTAAGTAGGTTGTCTAAAACTCAAAAATAAAGATACACACCGAAAGGCATGAAAACAATTGCAGTGGGAAGGTAGGGGCTGAGAAATCTGGATAGTCACCATCCTTGCCACAGTAAAAAGGGCAGGTGGGACACTGTGCTTTAAAGAGCCGCTTCTAACCTTGGACTTTGTGTGCAGAGGTTCGAGCCCACTTACAGGCATCTCCGAGAAGGGCCTGGTGATCTACTTCTAAGAAAGCAGCTGCTGATGCACCTAGAAAGCCCAGTTCTCCTCTGATGCATGCGGGTCCCCTCAGAGTCAACTTGACCACACGACAAATTTTGGTTGCTGAAAGTGTCAAATTCCCCTGGAAGGCTGGTGCGGAAGGTCTCAGGTGGGGGTCTCAGCCTCCATAGGGTTGGAGTGAGGTTTGGTAGTTTGCATTCTACTAGGTTCTCAGGTTTAGCTCAGGGCTGTGCAAACAACTGCTGGGCTCTGGGCTCCCGGGCCAAATGCAGCCTGTCCTCGCCATCATGCTAACTAAACAGAATGTTCACAGAGGAACCTTTGCAATGTATGTGATGACAGGAAACATAACATTGAAACCCAATTAAGTGAAATGCTACCCCTCCCTACAGAATGATATTAATCTCATTAGTAGGCCTATATTGGCAAAAAGTTATACTCAACCGATTATATTTTAAATTCATCAATATAAATCCTGCCCAACATTTTGGCATCATTTTCCAATTCGGCAGTCCATAGCACATTTTCAATATGAAGAAACACTAAGGTGAGATTTTTTTTTTCCTATGGTAGTTTATTCTTAAAAAAAAGGAGCAGTCCTGCCTTCTGACTTCTAATGGACACTGTCTGGAGGAGAGCAGGCTCATCTCAGAATTTCTATCCACTGGAGAAATCAGTGCAGGTCTTCCTCCCCAGCTCTCATCCAGGCTCAGACGGCAGGGAAGTGCCAAGGACAGCAGGACTCTCTGATATTAAGGCAATGGTGGCTTTTGTGAAGTTGCTCCACCTATGCCAGCATAGAAAACTGCTTTCATTTTCTCCCTTTGAAATTTGAGCATCATGTTTGGAGGCTCTTGTATATTTTGAAAATGAGCAGAGACTGAGCAGGAGAGTGCAGTGGTTAATACCGCATGCTAGACAGGGTTCTCTAGAGAAATAAAACGGGGATACTAATAATTACACACATATGTGTGTATATATATATATACACAGAGACATAGATGATATAGATATATAACATAATAAACAAATAGTAAGTGAATGTATAAAGCAGTATGAATGGCTCAGTGCAACTCACTTCCCTGAGTCAGCTGACAGTCCTTGGAGTCTTGAGGGCTGCCGGGTAGTCCTCTGTAGAGCAATTCAGGCAATCTGGACACAGGCAGCAAACAGCAAGGCAGGTCACCAACATTCTGCTAGATGACAGCATCAGACAGCCCCCAGCTCCAGAGATGTATATTCCAGTAGTGTGGTGGAGCAGGAACTTCAAATTACACTGACATAGTCCATGGATTAGGTATCCCATAGGTAGAGTAGCTTGCAAATGTAGACACAGAACAAGCAAGACAGCTGCACCCTGAGCTGATGATCAAGGAGCAAGAGACAAGAAAAGGTGAGGCTCGCCGAGCCATTGATCTCTCCATCCTTCAATGAATCCCACATGTGTTCATTGGCCATGATGGCACCATAAACCTACCAATCCCAGACCTCTACCCTCGACAGATCCGTTTGAATTCTTACGTGATCACTGTGACACTGTGAGTTTGGACACATTGCATACCTTTCACACAGTCTTCTCACAGGTACTGTAAGGCAGTGATTACCAGTACTTGCCGGTATCACTAAGGGTCAAAATAGAAAGTACACAGTTCTTGGGATATTGCCTGGCTCCCTACTGTGCAGCTGTTATTCTTACTCTCTATAAAATCCTCTCTTAAGTAGAAGTTAATAATTTATGTATCTCTTCTCTTTATTAAATCAGTCCATTTCCTCATGCAGCTATCAATCCATTTATTCCTTCATTTGGGCAATCTTTATTGATGTCCTGTCAGAATTAAGAGGTCCTGAGCTCACAAGGAATGGAAACCCTGTTGGAGGTGTCTGTGGAGAGCATAGCCCAGCACTAACCCAGAAAAGAGATTTAAAATGTGCTCACTGAACAATGACTAATAGTTAACAATTTGAGCAATGAGAAGAAAAGCCAAGTGTGGTTACACTTTCCCCTCTGCTGTCACAGGGGTGAGGTCCGCCTTGAGCAGCATCCTAGAGAGATGCTAGTGGGCAGAGGAGAGAGATGGTGAGGGCTCTGGGGTGGTCTTGCTCTGGCCACTGTGCCAGGAACACCTTTTCCCAGGGACAGTGGGGGAAAGTGGCACCCACTGGTGTGATGTGGGCCATTTAGACAGTGGTCTTCCGAGTAATTAGCATGTCGTCCATCAATTGTTTTCCTACACCACTAAGTGTCCCCTCCCTTGCCTTGTTCTACCGCAGGCACTGTTCAGCTGTGAGTGCTTTCTGGGAGGAATGACACTATTCTGCTGCTATGCACACTGAAAGGCAAAGAAGCTTTCAGATATGGAGCAATTAATTAAAGAACAATCATGAAAATGTTCCAGATAATTCACAACAAGCAGCTACTCACTGTGACTTTATTATTTTTGGATAGCATTCATGATTATCTTTTAATTTGTTTTTAATATGGATGTACAGTTTTGTGCAATCCTTTGTTAATTGAGGAGCAGTTACAGATCCAGGTGCTTTGAATTATTTCGTTACCCAATTATCCAACTTTTAGAAGAATCTTATTGTACAATTGACTCAGATTATTAGCATAAACATTTTGCCTCTTTGTTGCTTGTAGGCATTACTATAAATCTATCTAAGGTCAGTGTTAAGCCTCATGACGGAAGCCATACTGCCATCTCTATGTGAGTCTGATGAATGCTCGTGGGTGTCTCTATGAATGCTCGTAGTCTCTATGATGGAAGACCTTCCATAATCAGCCAACATCTATATCTGGGATCATTGCCCTGAACCATGTATGGGAATGGTGTTTTGGACCTACAGATTTACAAACTATACAGAGCTTTGTCTTCAATCTCTAGGTATTTTTAGCTTTGTGTGGAAAATATACATAGGCATGTTAATAACTGACTGTTGTATGATTGTACAATTCTTTTTAAGATGTGCGAACTACCAAATGGTATGATTTGTGAATTACATGCCAATAAAACTGCTAACTTAAAAAAAGCAGAAAAATAACACAAATAAAAATCACTGAGTGTCAAATGATTACAATTACTTTGGAAGTCCACAGGGGTCAGCACTCTCCATTGTTACACTGGGCTAAAGAAGCCTTGCCCCCTTCATCTTGCCCATTTCAGAAAAATGCTGCTGCTTAAGTGGAAAGAATTCACCTACGGTATATTCCATAGATTTGAGAGCAAACAGTTTCAGCAATACTTAGAGCTTATCAGAAATGCAAAACCACAAGCACTGCCCCCTAGACTTAGTGAATCAAAATCTGCATTTTAATGAGACCCCCCCAAAATTAACTATGGTTACTTGTTGTCTAGTTGGCCGCTGATTCCTAGGAGTAGATCATCAAGCCTTTCCCCCTAATCTCTCTTAGCCTGGAAGTGCCACTGAAACCTGTCTGGTATTAGAGCAACACCCAGACCTCACTGACAGACAGAGGGTGGCTGTGAATGAGGTGCCTGGGCTGGGAATTGAACCCCTGACTTTCTTCTGGAAGGCTGGAAGTGTCCTTCCTTCTGAACCACCGCTGCTTTCTTACTCCCACTTAGGAACATTGAGGCCTGAAAAGCACTGGTCTAGCCTACGGGAGAGTCTGAAAAGTGATGATTTTTGTCCACCTAAGGGAAAGTTAAACTCATGCTTAGTTTACTCCTCCCTTCAACATCCACCCCTGGACAAAATAGAGCAATTGAAATAGGCCATTTAGTTTAGATACTTTACCTCTTGTGTGCCTGAAACTGAGCATGCTCAAATACATGAGGACTGAGAGGAGTTTGGGGCATTTAGTAATCCTGAGACTTGCAAAACATTATGGCATACAAACCAAATAGGCTCAATGCTTATGAGTATAATCCTTAGTCACCTCAAAAAGTTAGATGAGTTTGTTGGCAACTATTATGAGCAAAGGATGAGGAGAGGCCTTGGGGTGGTGGTGGATGCCATGAAGCCAAACCAGGCATTGATGTTGACTCATGGTGAACCCTGTGGGTGTCAGTGTCTAACTGTGCTCCATAGCGTTTTTCAATGACTGATATTTCAGAAGTAGATGACAAAGTCTTTCATCCAAGGTATTTCTGGTGGAAACACCCACCTGTTAGCAGCAACCTCTGAGTGGATTTACCCCTCTCAATCATTGTTGGCAGTCAATTCCATTAAGCATTTGCACCATTGAGACTAAGCACTAGGAAGGAAGTGCTGCATGACCCAGGAGGCGGTGCTGTTTCACATTGAACATAAGACTTCATCCTGTGCAGAAGATGGTATCTTAACAGTCTACCTTGCATTTTATCCTGTGTGTCTTATAGATTCCTAAATATTAAAGATTTCAAATGAAAATTTTCTCCCACTTACCTAATTTCCTCCATCATCTTTCTCTTTATAAATGGCAATACCATCTGTGTTAGACAGGGTTCTCTAGAGAAACAAAATCAAGACTCTTATGATTTTTATATAGTTTATATGATTATATATATGGATATATATGTGCATATATAGAGAACATGAAGGAATACAACAGCTACTTAGTCCACACAGCAGTACAGAGGGCTCAGTTCAACTCACTTCTGTGAAGCAGTTAATATACTGGAGGTCTTTCAACTCACGAGGGCTGTGGGGTCCAAGGTCAAGGAAGCAGACAGCGGAGTCTTCCTTAGAGCAATGCAGGAAGTCAGGCAGTAAATAGCAGGATGGGTCACCAACAGTCAGGCAAATGACAGAATCTGACAGCCTCGAGCTCAAGAGAGTGGTGAAGCAGGTCTTGAAGGAACCTCAAGCTCTAGCTACATGGTCCATGGGTTGGATGTTTCACAGGCAGTGTAGCTCGCAAGTTGAGGCAGAGAACTAGCTAAGGCAGATGCACCCTGGTCTCATTATCAAAGACAAGAGAGAGAGAGAAGCAAGGCTTGCCTATTCTCTTTGCCCTGCAGTCATACTGCAACCTTACTAATCCTACATGTTTTTATTGGCCAAGTTGACACAATAAACCTCCTATCACTCCATGTATCTAGTTAATTAGAAATAGGAAAATAGAAATCATTCTCAATTCCTCAGTTTTCCTCACCCCTCACCTCCAATCCATGCATGTATTTTGGCAATTTCACCTTTAGAACATGACCATTGATATGTCCATTGCAGTTCATCACTATCTTTTCCCAAAGTGGTGGTGTTGGTTAACTATGTGGCCTTTCTGCTTCCAGGTTTGTTACTTTTCAATCTAATCTCGATACAGTAGCCAGATGGCCTTTAAAAAAATTTAGTTTCTTCATAGCCCTCCGCTTGACATTCCTTAATTATGCTCTTCATTTAAGATCCATGGAGGCATAATGATTGAATTAAACTGATAACAGCATGCCAGCAGTTCAAATCTACCAGTTGCTTCATGGGAGAAAGATGGGGCATTCTACTCACATTAAGAGTTAGAGTCTCAGTTGAGCCCTAGTGGCGTAGTGGTTGAGTGCAGGACTGCGGCCCACGAGCTTGGCAGTTCAAATCCAGCAGTGGTTCTCCAGGAGCAAGACTGGGTAGCTCCCACGACCACCAGAGGGCGGTGATGCCAAAAAACCCAGACAAACTAAAAAAGAGTTATAGTCTCACAATGGTTCCAATCCCAGGGACAGCTCTATCTTGCCCTATAGGGTCATTATGGGTTGTAATTGACTCTGTGGAAGTGAGAGTTTTCTTCAAAAGGAACCCTGGTTGAGCGATCAGGAAAGGTTTGGACTGTTAATCCTAAGATTTCTGTTGTAAACCCACCAACTGTTGTGTGGTAGTAAGATGTGAATATCTGCTCCTGTAAAGATTTATAGTCTCAGAAACATTATATAAGGTGCTGGGAATCCAAATGAGAGCGATGGCTGTGGATTTTTTTTTAACTTTCAACAACAACTGGATCCCTCAGGCTTTATTTGATCTCATCCCTATTATGCAAGACACCTCCCCACCCCTATAATGCAATCAAATTGAAAAATTCAAATATTATCTCAATAAGCCCTTTGCTGCCTCAGGTCTTTTTGCATTTCTCCCTCTCCCTGGAATATTGTAATTGCCTTTCTGATTCACCAAAGTTCACAGTAACTTTGCTGTCTTAAAAAGGCTTTTCTGAAATTTATCATCAATCCTAGGCCTATCTCTTTATTTCATAACCTTAAAGGCAATCTACAACCAAGCATCCTATATATTGATCTTTGTGGTAGTTACCTAATCTATTGTTAATTTGAGAGTGTTAGTTTAGCCTAATCAGGTCAATCAGGTCTCAGCTTGAGGACCTTGTTTGGAGATAAATGGCTCAAGGGAGGCAGGACACTTGCTCACTCCCTTTGAGACTTTCCTGTTGACAAGTCACATGAAGCTAGGCTGATGGCATCCAGAGCCGTGGAAGTTGGAGGGAGACCCACACCAGTGCTAAGATGCTCCCACTGCCACTGGGTCCACAAGACTTTCCACCCACTCCTTATAATCTTGCTGCCCTCAGAGTCATTGCATGTGCTGTGTGAGTCTGAAGAGAAATCTACAGACTGGTACTATATACAAGGGTTAATATTGGACTTATGGACTTGATCTCGACTGTATTGGGATGTCAATGTACAATTATTCTTTATGTAAAGCTCTTTATACACATGTGAGTGTCTATAAATTTGTTTCTCTAGTCTATTCAGACTAACACAGTCTTGTTTATTGGATTCTTCCTCTCCAAATAATACTATAAACTCAGGGAGGACCAAGACTTTATTCATTTATTTAAACATTTAAAAAATTTATTTTATTGGGAGCTTATACATCTCTTATCATAATCCAAACATACATCCACTGTATGCAAAGCACATTTGTACATTTATTGCCATCAGCATTCTCAAAATATTTTCTTTCTACTTAAGCCCTTGGCATTAGTGCCTCACTTTTCTTCTCCCTTCCCACTCGCCCCTCCCTGGTGAACCCTTGATAATTTATAAATTATTATTTCTGTCATATTGTATGCTGTCTGATGTCTCCCTGAGGAGGAGGTTATGTGTAGATCCTTATATTCAGTTCCCCCTTTCTACTCCACCTTCCCTCCACCCTCCTGGTATCACCACTCCCCCCACTGGTTCTGATCGTGGATTCCCTGTGTTTCTGTCTTCCATCTGTTCCAGTGTACATCCTCTGGTCTAACCAGATTTGTAAGGTAGAATTGGGATCATGATAGTGGGAGGGAAGAAGCCTTTAAGAACTAGAGGAAAGTTGCATATTTCATTGTTGCTACACAGCACCCTGACTGACTCGTCTCCTTCCCACAACCCTTCGGTAAGGGGATGTTGCTTCACCTACACATGGGCTTTGGCTCCCCAATTGGCTTTATTGCTTCTGAGCTAGATGGCCACTTGCTTACCTTCAAGCCTTTAGGACCGCAGACACTCTATCTTTTGATAGCTGGTCACCATCAGCTTGCTTCACCACATTTGCTTATGCACACATTTGTCTTCAGCGATCGTGTCGGGAAGGTGAGCATCACGAAGGCCAAGACTTTCACCATCTCTGGTTCCTCCACGCTAGAACCGTAAGCTTCCTACTCTCGTACAGAGCTACAGCATTGGATACCCACAGCAGGGGGAGTTCCACTCTCTCCTCTAGGTTTGCTATGAGCGAACAGACTCCATTGCAATGAGTGTGTTTGGCATTTCCCTTTTTCGGAATAGTGTTCCAAACAAATGTATAAATGAATGAGCGTCTACCTTGACTTTTGCTTGACTTGATTACCCCCCCCCCTTCTATTTTCTGGGTAAATCTGAAGCATGTCTTTATTCAATGATTTTATTCAACTTTTATAATTACCCGTTTTGTTGATACACATTTCACTTCTGTTGTCTCTGTAATGTTGGTAGGTGTGAGAAGGAGGGCCTAAGTGCCTCTGAACTCACCCTGCCATCAAGCCAATGCTGCCTCACAGTGACCACCTGTGGGCTTCTGAGACAGGCTTTTGGAAGTAGAAAGCGCAGTCTTTTGCCTGACATGCTGCTGACGGGTTCTAGCTCCTAGCTCTGCAAATAACAGCCCAGCGCATGACCACGTCCACGGCCCCCCAGTGCCTCTACTCCCCTGAGACAAGACACTCATTCCCACCGCCTGCTTGTCTCTGCAACAAGTGAAGGGTTGTGTCCAGGATCTATGCCAAATAGCACCGGGGCCACTTGGGTGTCTGGAGATCTTCCCTGAAGGGACCTGTTTAGTTGTCCTTGAAATTAGCAGCCCCCCGAAACCCTCCCTTTCAAGAAGTAGATGTGAGTCCCGATCTCCTGACTTACACTGAGGAGTGAATCTTTCCAGGCCCTTAAATAGGTTAGACTGTGCAAAGTCCTATTGAACTCTAAGGCATCGGAGCTACCTGTTTCTGTGTCCATCACAGTAATAAAGAATTTTGCATTTAATCAGTGTGGCGTGAAGCCTTGGATTCTATGGCTATATTATTTTCCGTGGCACCGTGGACTTTTCAGACGTGATTAAGAACTTTTAAATGGAGAGACTACCCTGGATTACTTAGAAGGGTTCAATGTAATCATGAAATCTCACAAAGAAGTGAGAAGTGATAATGCAATGAAAGTAGAATGTCAGAGTCCAAGACTAAAGATGATGCTGCTGGCTTAAAGATGAAATGACAAACCAAGGACTGCAGACAGTTCCTAGAGACTGAAAAGGGCAAAGAGCTAATCTCTGGAAGAAATACAGTTCTCTGATCATAGCCTAGCAGGACTTGCGTGGGAATTCTGACTCCCAGAACTTCAAGACAATGAATGTGTGTTGTATTTAGCCATCCACCTGTTACAGCCGCCATGGGGAACTCAGTACTTTGAGAATGAGTGGTAATTAAACATCCTTTTTTAGTTTTGGTTTTTGCTTATAAAGTAATGGCAAGGTCCTTACAGAGATCACAAAAGGTCTGAATATTTTACCCAAAGTAGAACATACTCACTCAATATTTTACACATACTTCTGACTCTCTGCTAGCTAATTGTCCAGCCTAAAACCAACCAAACCAAATTCACTGATGGAGAGCTGCTTCTGACACAGAGTGAACAGATAAGACAGAGTAGATCTGCCCCATTGGGTTTCCAAGAATTTCCAGGAGAAAGCCTCATCTTCCTTCTGAGGGAGAGCGAGTGTAATGGTTCCCAACCTTCTTCATGTTGTGGTGACCTCAACCATAAAATTAGGTTTGTTGCTACTGTATGACTGAAATTTTGCTATGGCCATGAATTATAATGTAAACATCTGATAAGCCAGATGTATTTTCATTGTTATAGCTATTCATTACAAAACAGTATGCAATGGAATCCTGTCGCTCAGCAGTTCCCAATCTCTCTCCTCTCTCTCTCTCTCTCTCACTCCCTCTCTCTCAGCTACTGCTGGTTTGGAATGACCCATCATTTGCAACCACTACCCCACCAGGGCTCCCTAGAACAGACTCAAAAGAACAGAAAAAAATTAATTATGGGAGTAAACATCATGACAGCCTCAATGTGTGACCACTGTTAGCTTGGTTGTGGGAGCAAAGACAGAAAGGACACACCCAGGTCCCAAGAAACAGACTTGCGTGATAACCAAGGCTTAAGCGTTCCAAAGACCCTGGAGTTGCCGCTCGGCACGGTGCTCCCTGCTGGAATCGTGACCCGCAGCTGGGTACCACAGAAAGGCCACTGCACTAGAATATAGCCTGCAGGTAGAAGAGATTCACATGGACATTACTTTAAACTGACTTGATGCTGCTTAGAGATAACAAAGAGTGCAGTACTTCTGGGGGTGGCTCTCTCTCTTCATAAACATCCCCATCTGGAAAGCCTCTTGCTCCCAGGACTCGGCTGCTGTGTCCTTCCTGGAAAACGGCGAGAAGCGGGAGGCGGGCTGCTGACTGTCCTGAGCCAAAGCGGCTCCCCCCACCCCAGAGGACGGCTAGTGGATGAGGAGCTTTAGCGTGCTCCCGAGCTAAGGGCATGTACCACAATGAGATGGAGTCATATTGGACATTTAAGCGTTTTTCATTTTTAACTATGCTCGAAGCACTAACTAATTAAACCTCATCAGCCACTGAGGCGAAAGAATTACCTCCAGTACCCAGCGGATGAAAATTGTTCAAGTGATACTTGGAAAAGTTCACTTAATGATGTAAAGGAGAATATGTGCTCCTTGCAGTATCTTGACATGGGGGTTCCCCAGTGGGGGGTGGGTGGCTGGTGTTTTTTAAAGGAGTTTATGTCTTCATGATCCAAATTCAGGTGCTCTGAACTGATGTTTACTCCCAGAAGTCCCATGTGCCTCAGAGGAAAGCTCGGCGCCCTGGGGCTTTATTTACTCATTCTACATGTTCTTTATCAGGTTGTTGCTGTGGAGGATGCACCGGAAGTCACACCCCACATCACTGTCTAATCTATGCTTACGGTTTAGTGGCACGGATTACATTCTCTAAGGTGTGCACCCAGGCTTAAGCGCCTTTCCTGAGTTGTTCCTTCCCTCTTAAGTTCTCTTCACGTCTTCGTAAGCTTCCTATGACACTTTCTCTGTTGTCTTTGTCACTTGCATTTCATATAGACAGTTCTTACATGATATGTAACTCAATGCTGACCTCTTTTTACTGGATAAGCTAAACTTGCTTTTTTTTTTTTTTTAAAGATGAATCCAGAATATATTTTTCGTGTAACATTTAAAGGTGATCTATTCACAATCATTTCAGGAGTTCACTCGCTCTCCAGGGCTCTGGAAAATCTAAAGTCCATGAGCATTTGCGATCTTGCTTGCGATCAAGAATATTCTGCCCCATGAGGTTTTCCATGGTTGAGCGCCCTTCCTTCCAGGATGTCTCTGGGTGGACTCAAACCTCCAAGTGTTCGGGTAGCAGCCAACCATGCTAGAGACTTTGTACCAATGGTTGAATATGAGCTCACATCTGGCTCTTGCTCAACATGATATCACACATTTGGTGCCCATGGTTGGGGTACAACCTGATAGGCATGTATCTCCATTCTGTGCTATATCTGCTCCTCTCTCCTCTTCCTTTACTCCTGCCAGTACTCACTAGGGCCCCAGGAGGTACCTAATGCCACCTCCCCAGCCTTCTCCTCTACAATCCCCACCCTTTCTCCTCTCAACAGCCAGAGTAATCTTTTATAAACTTAGATCAATGCTGCTTCTCTGCTCAAATCCCCACCCCACCCCCAAATTCTCCTTTGCTCTTATAATAAAGGCTCATTACCTTGACTTCAAAACCCTGTAGCTCTGGTCCCTGCCAGTCCCTCTAAAGCTGGAACCCTCATCATAATGCTCCAGTCACGGTGGGTTTCTTTCATTCCTTTGAACACTCTAAGCTCATTGTCACCTTCAGACTTCTGCACTTGCTCTCCCTCTGACCTTCCCACGCAGCATCTTCATGTCTCAGCTCAGGTGATGGCCTCCTTGGACAGTCCTCTCCTAGCAATCTTGTCTACAGTGAATGGGCAGCTGTCATGGGTACCACTGTAATGCAGAAAATAGACAAATTTCATTTTAAAAGTTGCTAAAGTCATAACAGGGATTTCCAGTTAACAGCAGACTGTGAAAGTGTTTGATATCACAATTTGATCCCGATTCTTGGAAATCTGTAAAAAGGATTTATTCTAGCAAGAAGAGAAAAAAAATTCAATGGCAGCAGTTTATTGAGGATGGGGTGGGGGAAAGTACCAGATACAAAAGCAATGTTATATGAGTATCTTGATATAGTTTTGGGATAGTGTTTTGAAGTATTTTTCAAAACTAACCACATCCTAAATTTCAAACTCTAGTAGATGTAAATACTTAGGACCGAGGCAAGCATTAATTAAGGCAGCTTTCTCCCTTAAATATGGAAGAGTCTGTTTTTCTAAGACTCTCAAAGTCCCATGTTACTCGGTGTGTATTCACCAAGATTCAAGAAAGTTTCATGACACCTCCCCCAGGTACTATCAAGAAGAGATCATTGTTATCAGACCTATTGCTGCTGGAGTCTCTGGGTGCTATAAGCAGTCCAAGCCATCAAACGCTAACCCAAAAGCTAAAAGTTTGAATCCCTCCAGAAGCATCTGGATAGAAAGCTGTGGAGCTGTGTTTCTGAGCAGTCACGGGGCCACCTGACCACCCTATGGAGCGAGCTTTGATTCTGTTGGCCGTGGAATCAATGCAAGTTAGAATCCACTTAGCAGAAATGGACTCAGTTTTTGGTTCACAGCAATCAATTTAATTTTCAACCCAAGTGTCAAAGAATTATTGCCATCAGGTCTGTTCCACTATTCACTGCAACTTTTTATTCATAAAAGTTCATCTATTATATCCAAAAAGTGTGAGCTAGAAGCTTTATAAGGTACAGAAACATTTGATGACCTATAATAAAAAGCAAAACTATATAGAGTGTTCAAAAAATGATGAAAAGATTCTAGGATAACTGTGTGCTTTTTAATTGTGCATAATATTACAAACACGTTGCTTTTTTGAGACTGCGGTCCCAGCCACCTCATGACTCTGTAGTATTTTGAAAACTTTAAGAGCCTTTGGCTGCAGGACCTGGGGAGGGCATATTGCTCTGCAAACATGTGTGGAGGGTCTGGGGAAGAATTTGGAAACTGTCCAAGAAGTTTAGAGTGGGAATGCGTTGAGAAAGCTGCCTGAGGAGAGGGGATAAGAGTCAGTGAGCGGGTGGCCAAAAGGATATGTGAGGATAAGGGACACAATACTGAATGCTCTGTTCTTTAAGCCACTGAGCAGTGCAAACAGTGAACACAACTGACTGCTATTCAACTTGAACCAAATTTACCCATAGGTACCTCAGAAGGAAGGTCTGGTCATCAACTTCAAAACAACAAACAAAAATTTAGTCCTTGGAACCCCCAAGTACAGCTGTACTGTAACACACATGGGATGACCCGGAGTCAGAGTAGCCTTGATGGTGACTGGTCAACTGGTTAATGTACTTTAAAATACTTTGAATATGCGACTTTTCCTCAGGACCTTCCAGCTGACAATGACATCGGCTTTGTAGGAAGTCTCTCTCTGTGTGTACGTGTGTGTGAACTGAGGGAGGAGTTACATTTCACATTTTGTTCAGCAAGTACACATGGAAAAGTGACTGCAAGAACATGCCAAGGAATTCATGGTTAACTTGGTGATGGATTTACTCTTTCCCAAGGAGTCCTGGTGATGTAGTGGGTAACAGGCTGGGCTGTTGACTTCAAAGTCAGCAGTTCAAAAACACCAACTGCTCCATGGGGGAACAGTGAGGCTCTCGACTCCCTGAAGAGTGACAGTTTGGACACCCAAAGGGGAAGTGTACCCTGTCCTACAGGGTCCCTGGGAGTCTGAAGGGACTGTGCAGCAGGAACTTTGGATTTTGGGGTAGTTTAGTAGAATCTGATATTGTTCTTAAGAGACTTTGAAAACCACAGTGACAGCTGGGTTATGACTCTTTAGAAGCTTCCAGGGGTTGTGGGTGGGAAGAAATGGTGAAAGCTTATTTTAGTGCATTCTAATAACGAAAGTTATTGGTGCTTAATGGAGGGTAATGTTTAGGTGGGAAAGCCAAAGCCTACATCTTATTTCTATACATGCCTCTATTTGGAGGAAAGAGTGTTTCAAATATTGCACACCATTCCAGAACATTTTTCAGTATAGTTGCATAAAATTCTTTGCTGTGCACTTGTTCAGGAAAAATAAACTTAGTTACACTGAGGAAAATTCTCTGGGTTGTGATAATATAATGGTCTCACCAATGACTGAGAAATAGCAGGAAGTGGTGAGCAGAGAGATGTTAGCCTTTTGAGATATTGGTGGAAATGTCTGTGCTTTGCTGTGGTGGAGTGGAATACTCGGTATGGTTCTTTCGGCCACAGTCTTGTAAGCCCCACCAACTGACTGAGCAGGACTCTGCCCATAGGAACTGTTTGTGGCCCACCAAGAAGAGAGTGGGTAACTTGCTAATAATGGAAATAAGGTTCACGGCAACCTGGTGGAGTCGGAACATGCAAATAAAGTGTATGGAAATCCAACAAGAAGATTGGTTGTTTTCGCCATCCCACTAGGTTTAAAGGGAGTCATATCAGCAATAGAGGTGAGGATCTCACTAGCATCAAGAAAGAAGAAGCAAGAGTGGAACACAACTCATGTCCCTGTGTCCCCCACCCTCCCCAACCCAGGAACCAGAGTTATGGCACTAACAACCCTGAGAGGTGGCAAAGAAGTGGCAGCCTCAGAGGAAGTAGAACAGAACAGTGAACAGAGCCGTGAGTCTGGTCCAGAGAGTTAGAGCTGAGGGTCTTCAAGCTGAGACTTACGGATGAGCTAGGCTTTTAATCAGAAGAAATGCAGTTGTGCAAGCAAGACAGAGGCCAAGAGACCCTTTGGTTAAGATACTGAAAGCTAACAGAGGTTTGTAATCCTTAGCCCAGCAGGCTACAAGGCTGAGGACACGGACGATCTTTGAGCATAGGTGAGAGAAGCCTGTCCTAGTTGAAGAACTACACCCTGAATGTTCCTGTATCTGAGTTGTAATTAGTAATCTCCATATTAAACTCCATAATTGTGAGTGTGGGCCATGAGTTCTGTATTCATACAACAAAGTGTCAAACCCAGCAGAGAAGCGGAATACAATGGGAGGGACATATGTCAAGCTTAAAGTGAAAAATAAATGATAACGATAACAGGTATAAAGTCATCACTTTCAGAATTTGATGCTATTTATTCCACACTGCACATTCTTATGTAAGTAGTGGTGGGATGGGCAGTTTTGAAGCAATCTGGCTGAAAATTGTTCCAGGGATATCACCTGAGAATTTTGGGAGTTCAGCTGTATGAGAAGTGGGGGAGGATTTCATCCTGGGCTTTAGTATGAATTTCTATTGTGGTTCTTCATTAAGCTTGCCTGTTAGATTGAGGCTTGTAATGTTCCACGTTACAAAGATTGCACTTCATGTACATTTCATATATTTTACATGTGCCTTTTGAATGTATATTAATATAAGAACACGTCAATCTCCTGATAAAAAGAGGCTTAAGGTTTGTGTACTGGGACGACATGACCCAGTGACTTGGAGAAAAATCTATTGAGCAAACAAATATAGTTATGAAAGAATAGACTGCAATCATATTTCCTGTCTTCCTGGAGAAAAATTAGTCTGCTTCCCACATTATATGTACACCAATGATAGCATTAATATAGTCACAGGGTAGAGATACGCAGTTAGCGAGTAACACGTATATGGTGATGAGAAGCTGTATTTAAGGAGAAGGCAACTACAGACAGAGGTGGAGCTTTCCCTGTGACTCCTTGTCCCACCTCCTATCCACTTATTCTGGCGTTCCCCTCCCCTTCCAGGAAATTCTATTTTCCATCATTAATGGGCGCAGAAAAACTTACATTTACTGAGTCCTGGAAATCTCATGCCAGAAATTTTCAACTAATTCTCTTTAGGCTAACACTCTTTGTCTAGTACTCAGGGGATTATTGGTTATGGAAAATGATTGCAAATGCCTGTGCAAGTGGGAGGTGCAGGCGGGCACCAGTGGATGAGGTGATTTCTAACGTAAAGCGTGGCCTTGGTCTGGCACACCCCACTCTACCTGGTTGGTGAACACTCTCACGGGGGACCCCAGGCCTTGGGTCAGCACCTCTGCAGGATTCATTGGGAGCCCGGGTGGCAGAGTGATTATCCAATTGCCTGCTAAGCAAAGGTTAGCAGTTCAAAACCACCTGCCTCTCTGTCAAAGAAAGCCACGACTTTCTGCTAATGTTCAAGAGGTACAGGTTCAGAAGGAGTGGGCTTCTATGTGATGGCAGTGAGTTTGGGAGCAGGCTCCTCTCTGCTCACCATAATTACTTGACACCCAACACCTCTTTTCTTTGCAAGACTTCAGAGTAGCTTTAAAAGGCACCACTGGTTGTAGCGAAATGAAACTTTCATGATGCTCGGATAATGAGTCATCATTATCTATCAGCATTAAAAATGAGAGTATGTTGCAACTTTATTGAACCTGACATATCAGTCAAAATGCAAAAGAAACAAGCTATTTGCATCATTCGAATACAGATAGTGTAAAAGTAAATATATATCTTTTCAGAATTGTGCTGCAAATAGATGCTGATGAGGGAACTCGGTATTTGTTTACAGTCTACATTACTTGATAACAGATACTCTTCTTGGCTTTTAGTATACTTGATCTTATAAAAGTATGAAATCTTACCTTTGGGAGTGACATATTGTCTTCACTTTACACAAGGAAAAGTGAAACTCAGAGATATTCAGTAATTGACACAGGGTCAGACCACTAATGGATACTAGAGCAGGGGGCTTTGACTCCATTTTCTGACCTTTCCATGCTTCCCCCTAATAAGGGACAGGACACTGATTAGCAACTGGGGAATAGTTAAAACATTTGCCTCCATTCTGGAAGTGAACTGAGGGTAATATTTGTTTTGCTATAAACAATTAGCTTTAATCAAAAACAAAAGAAAAAGAAAGAAAGAGTTTCTTCTTCAAATACAAAATGTTAAGACTGTATTTAATAGTTTTGTAAGTGATTTGAATCGGAGAGTACACAGTGAGATCTCCAATATTAAAGATGGAAGTGAAATGTCAAATTGACAAGAATGAACCATAGTCAGATCTCCTGAGGCTTCATGAGTGGGCAGAAATACCAGATGAGTTCCAGCGTGGGCTAGTGGAAGGCAATATATTCAGGGAAAATAATATAAACAGTGTGTATGGCACCCCGAGGAAGAATAACTTGAAACCCATGTGAAAATATACACGATAATTCCTGTTTCAAAAAAGTGCTATTAGACCTCTTTTTGACATGCATAAGAGAAAAGTGAAAGAAATTAAGTGCTAAGTAGCTCCATTGTATAAATTAAATAAACACCCTTTGCTTCAGTCTTCCAAAGACTACTCAGCTTAATAGAAAAAGAAATCAGTATCCTAGCTTTAATTCCACATCTTGCCTCCTCCTATGAGTTCTCCCATAGTTCATAAAACCAGTAATGTCTATTATTAACAAGAAGCATCACTTCCATATTAAAGTGAAGAGCTCCGGGTATGGCGTCTGACATACCTGAATTCTAATGCCATTTGTTACATATCTGACCTGTCATTGAGCATTGCGAGTTAGGCTAACTGTGCCAATGAGGTCTCCACAGGAACATGGGTGCAGAGTTTAATCAGATCCCAGCTTGATTGGAGGACAATGACAAGATAAATGGCTTTCCAAGGTACACCTCCTTTTTTCTCTTCCTCCCTGTGATCAGACCAGCATGATGCTGCTTGAGTTATTTCTTTACCTCAACCATATGCTGCACTACCTATGGCTGAGCAAACCCATGGATCACGTAGCAGAGCTTGAGGCTCCTTTGAGACCTGCTCTGCCATGCTCAAGGCTGGTGGATACCTTTCGCCTTGATCTGCTGAGACCCATTTGGTCTGCTTTTCTAAGTGCTCACATTACTGATTATTGCTCCTCCATCATGCTGTATGCAGCCTGCAGGCCGACTCTGCCTGTCTTACCCGAGGGAAGACTCTACTGTCTGCTTCCTCAATCTTGGACTGGCAGCCCATGTGAGTTGAAGTGCCTTCAAGGTACATAATTTTGTTATTAACTGTTTTACAAAAGTGAGTTGATGAGAAAGATCATTGAAACTTCTGTCTATGGGAGAAATTGAAGCAGAGATAACCTCACTGAACAGGAGACCCGAATATTACCATGAGGCCTAGCCCTAAACTCTAGGTACCAGTAGGTGAATAAAGGCAACCACACATCTACTAAACAGGATTCTGGAGCACAGATAAAGAGATAGAAGTAAAAATCCCCCCAAACTTAACAAATCAAACCAAGCACCTTTAAAAGACTCTGCATATCTAGTATGCATTGCACTGTTAAACACAAGGTTAGCAGTTTGAAACCATTAGCCAAGCCTTGGGAGAAAGATGGGGAATTTTACTCTCATAAAGAGTTATAGTCTTGGAACCCTTAGGGACAGTCTTATGCTGTTCTGTAAGGTCATTATGAATTGGAATAGGCCCTATGGCAGAGAATTTTGTTCATCTGCTTTGTTTTTTAATCGAAGGCATTTAGCAGTAAGGAGTGAATGCTAAATTGATAATGAATATTAGGCAAGTCCAAGATTTAAAATATTGTATCAGGCTTAGAAACACATTAATATTTACTTGGAAAGTTCAAAAAGATAGTGTGGTAGTCAGATGACTTTATGCCAACTGGGGACCCTTGGCTAGGGGTGGATTCAAACTTGTTAATCAGGTCACATTTGATGCTGTGTCCTTGGGGCTGTGGCCCTCTCATAAAAAGGACCCTGAATGTCCCTGCCCTTTCTCTAAATGAACAGAGGTTGAAAACCTTTACTAAGGATAAACAACTGAGATTTGATTTGAACCCTTGGAAATGAAAATGTTAGGATTGAAATTAGAAGTTTAATAAACAAGGTATACAATAGCATGGATACAAAGAAGAAATTAGTGAACTCAAGGAGAGTGCTGAAGAGTTCCTTTAAGAATATAGCAGCTGAGCCCTGGTGGCATAAGTGGTTGAGTGTGGGACTGCAGCCTGTGGGCTTGGCAGTTCAAATCCAGTGGCGGCTCTCAGGAGTAGTGCTGGGTAGCTCCCACGACCACCAGAGGGCAGTGATGTCCCTCCCCCTGAAAAAAGAATACAGCAAAAAGAGTTGTTGTTTGATACCATCAAGTCATTTTCAACTCATTGCCATGTTATGCACAGCCACAAAACACAGCCTATTTTCACAAGTATTCCTAGACCTCAGCCCATTGTCACAGCCATGGTAGCAGCCCATCTCCTTGAGGGCTCTTTCCTTTGCTGCTCTTCTACATTAGCAAATATGGTGTTGTTCTCCAGAGACAGATATCCCTTGACAACATGTCTACAGCACATCAGACAAGTTTTGTCATCCTGGCCTCTAAGGAATATTCTGCCCGCACTTCTAATATACCATGGTGAACTAGTAGACTCTGATGAATGCCAAATGGAGTTCCAAAGAATAGATTAGAGAGAATTGCAGGAAAATAATATCAGGAGAAAAGATCTCACAGTATTAGTATATAGTAGTTTAAGAGTGAGCACATAAGTACATAGATATATGAGGTGAACAGGTAAGAAATGGTGTATAAGAGTATACCAATGAATAATTAATTAATTAATTAATTAAACCAGTAGAAATGTCAACAACTACATATGCAGAGATATCCTCTATGTCAGTGGTTCTCAACCTCACTAATGCTCCTGTCCTTAATACATTTCCTCATGTGGGATGACCCCCAAATCATAAATATTTTTGGACTTCCTCTGACTGAGCAGGCTCATAATGAGTGCCCCTCCAGCATTGACTGCAGATTGTGAGTCACCAGCATATTAGAAGATGTAAGAATTGTCTGGCTTGATTATTATTACTTGGGGGATGTATTCATGAGATATTGAAATTTGTGAACATTATCATAGCTGGTACAGATAAGACAAACATAGAGCATCACAGTTGCTGGCATTTTCCTAAGGACCAAAGAAAATGACCAAGACTCAGGAATCATTGACATTCAATGATGTGGCAGTACGGTTCACCTGGGAGAAATGGCAGCTCCTGAACCCTGCTCAGAAGACCCCTTGTCAGGATGTGATGTTGGAGAACTATCACAACCTGGTTTCCATTGAAATCCAGAAAGATGATGATCATTTGCTTCAACTCTTGCAATGTGAAAGATGCATGAACAGAAGGAAACAATGTTATAAATTTAATATATTGGAAAGGATTGTTTCTAAACATAAAAGTAATTTTCCTCCACATGAACCTTATGAGATGCTTAGATTGAATGAAAAAATGTAAAATCGGATTTAATCATTCTGAAATTAAATCAGTATGGAAGCATCAAAATTAAGAAGTCAGCTATTATCAATGAAAATGAGCAAACTTTTCTCCACATTCAACAAGAGCAATATTGTATTGAAATGAAATTCCATGAGTGTGAACAATCTAGGCTCATGAGGTCACAATGCATTCAGCATCAGGAATCTGATGACACTGAGAAAACACACACACGTGATAAATGTAGGACAACCTTCTTCAAGGAGTCTTTGCTTAATGAGCAGCACCAGATCATTGATATACTGGATATGACCTATGAATGCAGTGTGGGCAAAAATTCAATAAAGTGTTCAAACTCAATGAACATTATCAAAAAGCTCATGAGGGACAAAGGCTATAGCAATGCTTGGAAATTAGCAAAGCATATCAAAGTAAATCATACCTAAAGGGATATAATAAAACTCATGTGCCAGGGATGCTTCATGTATGCAGTGAATGTAGAAAACCCTTCATCAGGAAGAGTGTCCTCATTTGTCATCAGTGAACTCACACTGAAGAGAACCCCATGTATGTGGTGAATGTGGCAAAGGCTACAATCAGAAAACACATCTCAAAGCTCATCTACGAATTCATACTGGAGAGAAACCCTGTATAACTGAGGAATGTGGGAAATCCTTTACCGGGAAGACTACTCTCACTTATCATCAGCGAACTCATATGGAAGAGAAAGAATGTGGAAAAAGGTTTTATAGGAAAGAATGCTCTCACTTGTCAGCAAAATCGTACTGCAGAGAAACTCCATGTATGTGATGAATGTGGCAAAGGCTATAATCAGAAAGAACATCAAAAGTCACCTACAAACTCATACTCGAAAGAGACCCTATGTATGTGATGAATGTGGAAAAGCCTTTATTTCTAAGACTGATCTCACCTATCATCAGGGAATTCATACTGGACAGAAACCCTATATATGTGATGAATGTGGAAAAACCTTCATCAGGAAGACTTCTCTCACAAATCATCAATGAACTCATACTGGAGAGAAACCCCATGTATGTGGTGAATGTAGAAAAGCCTTCATCAGTAGGACTTCTCTCACTCGTCATCAACAAACTCATACTGGAGATAAACCCCATGTATGTGGTGAGTGTGAAAAAGCCTTCATCAAGAAGACTGCTCTCACTCTTCATCAGGGAACTCATCCTGGAGAGAAATCCTATGTATGTGGCAAAGGCTTCATTCAGAAAGGAAATCTCAAATCTCATCTACAAATTCATGCAAGAGAAAAACAGTATGTATGTTGTGAGTGTGATAAAGCTTTCAGCCAGAAATCACACTTTGAAATACATCAGATTTCACATAGGAGCTAATCCCCTTGTATGTGGTGAATAGTATGAATTAAATGTGTGAAATCTTATATGTGGAAGTCAGGTCTCATCAAACATGAGAAAATTCATTGAAGTTAGTGCAACAAAGCTTTCAAAACAAAGAAAGAGGTGCTAGAGTTTGGCCTGGAACATGTGTAGTACCAGATGATTGTGTCTCACAACGTGGGGACCCATGTTCTGCATTGCTGTCCCTCTAATTACATGGCCCACCCTGTGGGCCAAACATCCCCAAGTTACATGGGCACCTCATTGCTCTTCCAGATTTCAATGCCCAAAAGAAAGCTGACCTGGTGTTTCTGGATCACAGCTGTACCAAGCAGTAGAGTACCCACCAGGATGACAGTTGTGCCTGCCCCATCATCATGCTCTTTGTTACCTCCCTGGAGACATCATTGAAGTATCATAAAATAAGAATAAGGAAAGTAGAAGGTAGATGGAAGAAATTAGTCCAGAAAATGAATGATTCACAGTGAACCCCATCCTCCACTACCCTGAGACCCAAAGATCTACATGGTGCTCAGCTTCCACAGCTAGTTACTCTGAAAGGGATCACAAAAGAGGGTCCTGAGTCAAGCTGGACAACAAAGTGAAACGAAACCCAAAGTCATAAAAGAGATCAGACTTATTGGTCTGATGGAGACTTGCAATCCACAGATTATGAACTTTAGCTTTTCTGCACTTTTGGATCTCCTGTGACTCAACTTTCAGCCCAACAATATACAGGCTTGGAGAAGGAGAATAACATCTGAGAAGAATACAGTCCTCAGAACAATCAACCAGACAAAAGTAAAAATGACAGCACTTTTTTCATGGAGCAAAACTATTAAAAACAGGAAGGAACAGGAAAGAAGGATTAATAATATGAAAACATGGGGAGGGAAGAAGTGGGAAGAGTGCTGCATTACTTTGGGGATTGCAATCCATATGGAAATTGTTCAATGGAAAACCAGTTTATTCTGTAAAATTTTAAATCATTAAAAAAGTTTTTTAAAAATTATTTTTGTTTGATACTTCATAACTATAATTCTGCTATTGTTATGAATCATAATGTAAATATCTGATATGCTGGATGCATTTTCATTGTTACAAATTGAGCATAATTAGCATAGTAATTAATCACAAAAGCAAAATGTAATTATATATTGTGGAAATATTTATTTCTCATTACAAATAAAGGAAATTTGTCCAGAGGCACGATGTAACAGTCTTCAGGCTGGGTACTTGTATGTGGGTGTTTCTGCATGTGGACAGACTCACATGGAGATTGATAGTGGAGTGGTGTCATCTTTCCTAAGTCCATCGGAAATATGTGTTTTGTGATAGTGTTAGATGACCCCTATGATAAAGTCCTTTGACCTCCAATGGGGTTTTGACCCATAAACTGAGAACCACTGGTTTATGTCAAATAAATACAGATATTTATTGATATATCACTTAAAACTATGAAATTAAATTGTACAATTTTAGAAAATTTTCTTCATATTTAGATTCATTATTGCTTGCCTTCCTACCTCTGTTGCCATATTCCTAAGAAACTATCAATCTAGTTACTATATCTATAGATTTATCTAGCCTGGATTTCATATAAAGAAAATTATACCCCCCAAAAAACCCAGCCAACAATGATAACAAAATAAAACACAGAAAAACCTCAATCCAAAAGAAAGCAGAAAATAATTAAAACTAGAACAAATGAAAAAGGAAGCAAGGGAGACTACAAATGATATGATGTTCAATTTTAACCTAACTTTATCTTCATCAGGAGCCCTGGTGATGTAGTGGTTCTGCACTTGGCTGCTAACTTGAAGGTCTGCAGTTCGAAACCACAAGGCACTCTGTAGGGAGAGGTGAGTCTTTCTATTTGATAGAGAATTACAATCGTGGAGACCCACAAGGGCAGCTGTATCCTGCCCTATATAATCTCTATATAGTTCCAATAAACTCGACAATAGTGAGCTTGGTTTGGGTTCTATCTGCATTAAAATACTTTCCAATGCCCTCTGTCTGAGGGCAAGGGTAGTCCCATCTCCAGTTAATGGTCTGAAGGAATTCAATGGGGGCTTCCTCTCCATAGGGCCTCTGCAAATGGATAACCTAAAGGCTATCAGGGCCATCCATAGCCTTATGCAAACAGTTGCTTAGAGTTTAGAATACAATAATGTATAATAATTTATATATAAATCCCTCCTCTGATCTTGAATTTTTATTATTTATAATCCTTGTATCACACATGCTAATGTGCCTCTTCTATGTGGACTTAGCTGATATTCCACTTAGATTGCTGCTTGTTTTAAGATGAGTTTTAAAGACTCCAGGTGTTATTTTTTCTGAAAGCTATGCAGAATCTGATTTCTTCACCTCATTTGGTTACGGCACTCATATCTTCATGACCCTATCATGAGAAGAATTGTCAAGCAGGGCCTCGTCATAAGAACAAATTGTTCTTAGGTTCTGTTTTACAATTACCTGAAAGCTCAGAATACAATCGTATGTCTATGTTCCACTCTTGTGGTAGCATTGCCAATTACTTGAGAGATAATATAAGAAATTCCCCGTGTCCAGCTACATGCTGCTTTGAAAAATACACCTAAAACAAAGTGATACGCACAGGGTAATGAAATATAAAAAGAAGCAGTAGGTAAGTAGTTACCAATTTTTAAAGTTTTATTATTTTGTTGTTGATTTAGTTGAACATACATACCCTTTCAACATTTTTTGACATGGACAATTCAGTGATGTTTATTGTATTGATTTTTGAGTTATGTGACCATTCTTACCTTTCTTTTTGGAGTTGTTTCTCTCCTTTAACAGAAATTCACCGTCAGTTTCAATTCATGGATAGCAAGTGTAAAAAATTAATATCAGGCAAAATAGGATTTATGGAAAAAAGCATTAGGAGGCATAAAACCGCAATAAAGGAAATCACTAGACAAGAAGCTGCAAAAGCGTAAATTTTCCATTTCAATATTAAGGTTGAAAGAAAGACATAATTAGCTCCGACAAAATTATATCCATGGGCTTTACTTATATTATTAAAATAAATGGTATTAAATTTTAGCTAGGATTTCACCAAAGTTTTAAAGGTAGACGTATAAGAAAATCTACTTTATATGAAGAAGTTTAAACATTCGCATGTTCATCCTGGCTGAAAAAAATTAAATGTGGTCAAAAGTGTATATATTAGATTAAAAAAAAACATTCTTAAACTTCTGTTGTTAGAATTAAATGGGGCAACAAAGCACTTGCATGAAACATTCTTTTCATTCAGTGTCAGAGCAGAAAGTTGTTGTAGATAGCTTCTTTTTCTGACTCGAGACTGACATTTGTGAATCTTTTAATAATATAGATGACAAACTATAGAAGTTTCTTCAATGTGACCTCATTGTATTTTTATTAATTTTCCTTATGTTTCACTCAAAGGCCCACAAACCTGCCTTTCACTTCTGAGAGTGGAAGTTCTGGAACTGTGGCAAGTCTTGCACCAAGAACAGATTTACAGGTATGAGAAACAGAGAGCATCAGCAATGTGAACTAACATCAGCATTTGAAATACAGTACTCTCCCCTCACCCAATTCACATTCTCTTTGCCCCCAATAAAGTATGCTTCTGCAGCTTTTGAGGGTTATGCATGCAAAATGAAATCATTTTTGTAGATTTTATAGCAATTTTTAATCTGCAAGAGTCTTAGAAATGAGGTGTTTGCAATTTTTTAAATTAAGCATTTCCATTAATTTATTTTAAAAGGTCGGTTTTATCAAAATGAATAGAGCCATTGGTAAACCCACATTCCTCCCATCTATGTCTCTTATTTTTACATATAGGGATGAAGCTAGGAGGGTGGCTATGACAGGTGTGTTAGTGTGTGTGTACCACAAAGCTATCAAAACTTTTATTAAGCAAGAATATCAAAGTGTGGAGTCACCGTTTTTTGGGGGGGGGCATCACTGCCCTCTGGTGGTCATGGGAGCTACCCAGCCTTGCTCCCAGAGAGCTGCTGCTAGATTTGAACCGCCAAGCCTGTGGGCCACAGCCCCACACTCAACCACTATGCCACGGGGACTCAGCCCGGAGTCACTGTTTCAGAACATATCCTCCAATGAAGTCTATACATTTCTGAAGGCACTGTGTCCCTCTATGTTGGCCTTTCTGAAAGACTTCTGGACACTTAGCGTTATATCACAAGTAAACAGAGTGTTTACTCTGAATAGGGCATGTTCAGAGGATTTACATTGTGTTCCTTTACAATGATATTTGAGTCTGGTAAACAAAAGTGCATCTGAGGGTTCAAGGTAAGAACTGTTGACTGGGGTACGGCTGGGGTGGTGAAGGCTTCCCATGGAAATTATTATAAGGCAATCCTTGCTAGAAAATGAGCAAGTGCATTGTTGTGATGGAAAAAAAATTCTTTGGTAAAAATTTCCTGGTTTTTTTTCCTCACAAATGTAGTTTTCAATTTCCTTAAAATGCGTTTATATTAAACTGCTATGATAATAATGTGCCCTTTGAGAAAATTTACCAAGATTTTTTTCCCATTGAAGAAATCAGATGGTGCCTGGATGTCTGGAAAAATAGTGCCTGGCATCTTAAAGGCTTATCCTAAAGCCTCCTAGTCTACACAGAAGAAGCACAGCATCCTGTGAGATCCAAGACCTGTTAATCATAATATCTATTATCTGAAGTAGAATTACTTATCTTAGAGCTTACATTCTGAACACCTAGTTTTCAGAGACTATGGATGACAGTGAAATCCCCAAATCCATGTACAGAGATCCCCCCCTTGACTCTCCATTCAATTCCCTCAGGCCATAGACAGAGATGTGGCTAGTCTTACCTTAAGTACTGGAAAGTGGATTACTTTCACACACCAGTTTGGGAAGGAGAAATCTCCTCTAGGGGCTTATCTAGGTATATCCTTGATGGAGCTAACCATGCCAGGACAGAATACTCATGGATCATGTCCTCAAGGAAGCCCATGGATCAATATGTAATCATGGCCACTGATTCTACTTTGGAAGTTCTATAGGTAATTAGGATGTATTGGTCTACCTCCAATCATGTGTTACAGGAGTTTTCTTCAACCTTCCCCGTCTTTTTGAAAGAGCTGTATCTTGACAGGTACTTGCACTACATTATGACTTTAGGCCAATTGTCTCCATCACCTGGCTGATACCTGTCTATAGTTGACTTATCCTTGTCCCATTTAAAACTAAATAAATGTTCTCTTTAAATAATTTTTTTTAAAAAGTTGGTTACCTTTTTAGGGTCCCTAACAACAGTCCACATAAACTTCTGAGCTGACTTCTCTCCCTTGAATTTGTTTTTCAGGTCTTCCTGCCCTTCCTCAAAATGCTTTATCCGGGCTGAGCCCCAGTGGCGTAGTGGTTGTGCGTGGGACTGCGGCCCACTGGGATGGAGGCTCGATTCCGGCTCCCAGGAGCAAAAGCTGGGCCTCCTACCCACCACCAGGGCAGTGATGCCTAAAAAAAATAAAAATAAAAATAAAATGCTTCATTCATCTAAACACTTGTTTTGTGTGTATGCGGCACACCCCTATAAAGTTGCTGCTAAGCTTTACTGGTTTAAGGAGATTCTCATTGGAGGTTTGTTAAAAATTTGATAGGCCTGATTTCCCAATCATTTTCTCCGTGGCACAAAATGTATTCTTTTCTTTGAAGGCACCCTAAGGAGATTAAGATAAATGTTTTACTACGACAATTTGTCTTCAGCAATTCTCTGTTTTGTTTGACGCATGTTTGATCTGAAAGCAAAGTAGAAGTACCGGTGCTTCCGTATTTACTTCTTGTTGCTGGTGCCGTTGAGTTGGTGATGGCCCAGAGTGACCCCGTGCACAGCAGTGCAGAGCACAGTGCCGTCCTTTCAGTTGTCCCTTTGCTTGAAGTCCTTCCTTGCAGCCACTGTGTCAACCGATCTCCTTGGCTCCCCTTCTTCTTTACCAAACACGAGTCTCTTCTGTAGTGATGGTCTCTCCTGAAAGTGAGTGCGAGAAGTCTCAGCAGCCTTGCCACTAAGGAGCTCTCTGGACATATCTCTTTTATATTTGTCCTTTCAGCACACCGTGGTGCTTGCAACAGTCTTCACTGACATAGTAATGCAAAGGCACCCATTTGTCATTGGCCTTCCTTATCAATGTTTAACTCTTACACATATATGAGCAGTGGGAAGATTCCATTAACAACTGGTTCACTTCCCTAATGACCATTTTAAGTATTAAAGAAATATCCTCAAAGGTACTTTATTATTTAATAGAGTTAATAATTAAATAAAAACAATAAAAGGGGTACACAAACTAGATTATGTTGCAAGAATTGGAAATATTAAAAAACATCTGACAAAAAAAGCAATAGAATTGTTCATTGTTTCCCCATTACCTTTTAAAAATTTGTTACTTCCTCACTTTTATTTTTATTATTTTTTAATTTGTTTTTTTTTTGGGGGGGGGGAGAAATCACTGGGAGTGGGAGGCCCAGCCTCGCTCCTGGAGAGCTGCTGCTGGATTTGAACCTCCAAGCCAGTGGGCCACAGTCCCGCACTCAACCACTATGTCACTGGGGCTCAGCCCTATTTTTGAATTTAAAGATCATTTTCTTAGGGCTCTTGCAGCTCTTATAGTAATTTATACATTAATTGGATCAAGTACATTTGTACACATATTGCCATCATTATTTTCTAGACATTTCCTTTCCATTGAGTCCTTGTTAACAGCTCCCCTAATCCCTCCTTCTCCACCCCCACCATCATCACCACTCAATAAATGATAAATTTTATTACTTTCATATCTTACACCAACTGCTGTCTCCCTTCCCTTGCTGTTTCTGCTGTTTGTCCCCCTAGAGGGGAATGTGTGTGGTTATGTGTGGATCATTGCAATTGGTTCCCCCATTCCTTATATCCCCACCTCTCCCCACTTTCCCACTCCCCTTTTAGTATTGCTACTCCCATTCCTGTTTCTGGATTCTGTGTGTTATGAGATCATCTCTTAACTATACTGATGCACATGCTCTGATTTAGACCTCAGTTAAAGGAAAGACTGGGATTATGATAGTGTGGTGTGTGTGTGTGTGTGTGTGTGTGTGTGTGTGTGTGTGAAAAAGGCTAAAGGAAGCAAAGGAATATTGTGTGTTTCACTGGTACTTTCTTGCACCGTGATTGACTCATCCCTGTAAACCCTATGTGAGGGGTTGTCCCTTTGTCTACAAGTGGTATTTGGGTCTCTGTTCAGATCCCCCACATTCTCAACAGTATGGCTTATTTGTTTGTTTTTGGTCTTCTGATGCTTGCTACTCAGTCCCATGGACACCTCATGATCACACAAACTGGTGTGCTTTTACCATGTGGGCTTCTTTCTTCTCTTCTAAATGGCTGCTTTCTTAACTTCAAACTTTTAAGACCCCAGGCGCTATATCTTTTGATAGCAAGGTACCAACCGCTTTCTTCACCACTTTTGCTTGTGCATCCATTTTGTCTTCAGAAATTGTGCCATGTGAGTGAGCATCACAAAATATAAGCTTGTTAGAATAAAGTATTCTTGCATTGAGGGAGAGCTTGAGCAGAGGCCCTAAGTCCATCCACAACCTCAGTGTTTTGCCATATAAAAATATATGTGCATGCAACAATAACTCCATTTTTATTAATTCATGTGTGCTCACTTACAATATTCTTCACTTTTTTGGGGGGGAGGGGGGAGGCATCACTGCCTTCTGGTGATGGGAGTAGGAGGCTCAGCATTGCTGCCAGATTTGAACCTCCAACCCAGTGGGTCGCAGTCCCGGGCACAACCAATATTCTTCACTTTTATCCAAGCATCCTTGTTTGTATGATTTATCCTTACCCATCTTTTCACTGTAGGGGTATGAGCCCATTCCTTTAGAGGTAGACCAGTTAGACAATAGTCCTTGTGTTTGATATATTAGAAATAGATGACTTTGCTTCTTTGAACATATCATATTTGACTTTGAAAAACCTTTTCTGCTGCTTCTAAAATTACAGCAATTTTTCTGAAAGTAGTTTTAGCTCTTTGAACACTTTCATGATCACTTGTAGGAGTTTGGGGCATTACAGAAAGCTGAAACAAATGGTAGTGTGTTGTTACCATCTGGTTGTTTGACATTTTTTCTATCTTAACTCATATGTTTCTTTACAGAAGTAACAAACACAAGGGAATAAAAAGATAGCATTTCATCAAAAGTTTAATGAGTTTTATATGATGAATAAATAAACGTTACAATCCTAGTTCCGCCTAATCTTTTATACCTACAGATGGAATGCACACTACTATGAGTGCTTAGAATATGCTATTTCACAGGTGAAAGTTCAAAAAAGACTGAGGAAAGTAAAACTGTGATTTCCCTACTGGGTGGCTGCCCAGTCACCCACCTTAAAAACTTTGATTCCCAGCGTAATTTTAACAATTGTTTCAAAAACGAGGCATCAGTTCCCTTGAACTGGTACAAATAGGCTGAATCCCCCACTACTTATGAAGTAATTGAAATCCCATCGACTGTGTCAGGCACACTTTAGCCCTCAATGTAGCATCCTTGTTTTTCAGTACTCTAAAGGGTTCGTGTGCTGGATTTACCCCGTGCAACGTGTCTCTTGATCTCTAGACTTCTGCTTCCATGAGCATGATCGTATATCCAAGCCACATTCGATCCTTGAAAACGTCAATCTTTTCCCCGTTTATCACGGCGCTGCCTATTGGCCCAGTTGTGAGAACTTGCGTCTTCTTTCGATTGAGTTGTAAGCCATAGTGATGGCTGCAATCTTACTCTTTAGGCTACCTTAAAAGGTATACTAAATTGACTTGCAAAGAAACTTTCAATTGTTTTAAACTTGTCCTAGTTTTGTGAGTCACAAAACCTGTGTAAGTTAGCACATTTTAAGGAGGCCCTGGAGGATACACGATCCAGGAAGTACTAATGGAGTTATCCGAAGAGAAAGAATTCTGGCCAAGCTGAGGAGAAAGCTTCAGACGACTGACCTCAATTCAGCTGCTGACACATCCCTGTTCTCCGCAAACCAGGGCAAAGTCACATCCTAGCAAGAGCTAGTGGAAGGACCTCAAGATCTTGGAGTCGATAGTTCTGAGTGCTGGCTCACCTGGTGTACTCACATAAGCCTCGTGGGCTAATACCAGTCAGGATGCCTTTGAAAGGTAACATTGTCAATGAGTGTATTCTGTGATCTGTTTAATGTCTCTATATTTTTATTTCAAGTTTTTTATTCTTTCTATGATGTCTTAAATTAATTCCTTGTGACTCATAACTTTTCTGAGTCTTGAGCTTCTGTTCTTATTTATTTATTGTTTTTTTTTTTTTTTGGTGGCATCCTTGGATCTTCTGTTCTTAAAATAGAGCAAAGCACCTTCCTCTGTGCCTTGCATATTTGCTCTTTGGACGTTTACAAAGGCCACCTGTAGACTCCGGTGTGTGCTACAGTCAACTGGCCCTGATGCTGAAGAGCTGCTTGTACACATCCCTTCCCCATTCTGTGTTAAGGGCTGTTGTGTTGGCAACTGGAAATCCATCACGATGAGATTAGTTACACAGGAAAATTGACAAGCACGACAGCCAGTTGTTAAAGGCTTACCTGTACACATCTGCTCACAGTTGGCTTGTTGTTAGTGGCTGTTGAGTGGACCTCTGGCACATGAGAGAACAAAGCACGCTCCATCTCTGCATCATCCCCAGTTGGGTGGAGGCTCAGACTGCTGTGTCTGTAGGTTTCTCACTAATTAATTCTCAGAAATAGATCATCAAGTATTTCTTCCTCAATCACCTGGAAACTACTGACCTCATAGCAACAGAGAAAGCTCCGCTGCAGCACAGGTGGGGAGTGAAAGGGGGCCCTTCTTATGAAAGGTGAGCCTGAGACCTCAGAATCACCTCTGCTCCCGCAGGGTGTTCTGAGAGATGGTGCTGCCTGGTATGCACCATCTGCCTCGTTCTACATGGTGGCTTAGCGCAATTTGCACTTCTCTTAACGTAAGACTAAGTCCAGTCATTCCTCAGTATCCACAGGGGAATGGTTCCAAGACGCAATGTCTGGATCCTTTATATAAAATGGCCTGGTATTTGTATATCACCTTTGCATATCTGAAATAGGTGTTCAATCATCTTCCGATTCTTTTTAATACTTAATACATTGTAAATGCTATGTCAGTATCACTTTATGCTCACTCCCAGTTCAGATTTGAAGGATTGCTTTGACAACTCAATTGCCTTTTTCCTTCCAAATATTTTCAATCCAGGCTTGATTGAATCTGTGGATGCACGGCACCCAAGGATATCCAGGAACTGACTGAACAAAGATTTTTCTCCCAAAGTTAAAATGAGCACAGTCATAGAGTGTCTTTGTATAGGCTTGCTGTGAGTCAGAATTAACTGCCATGTCAGTGGGTTTGAGTTGAGTTTACATGATAATCTTCAAGAAGAGTAACCTCAGGAAGAGATCCGAGACACGCACACATGAAAAACTGATAAGAGAGAATTTCGATAACTGTATAATTTGAGTGTATGAAGGGTGCCTATGATCACAGCACATTATTTGCATCAGATTAAACGCACACACTGAAGATTCTCATTAAACGCTTCTGAAAAGTCAGCATAAAAGCATAGAAACAATGGTTATATTTCATATTATATAGAAAACTTCCTAGAGATCTACATTTTAAAAATGATTTTTATAGTGAAGTGGTTAAAGCTTTATAAAGCATATAATCAGTTTTACATCCAACAATTCTTACAAATTTTATTCAAATTATACAAATCCATACAAAAAATTCCAGATTTCCCATTGCAGTCCCCTCAATGCATGTTCTCCTTTTCTCCCTGTGTGTGGTTGTCCCACTTCTTCTTTCCTAACCTCTGACCTTTGTCCTTACGTAAATGCTGCCCTTCTGATCTTATATGGTTCGTTATGTGAAGGTATGCATGTGACATTATTGTTCATTTTCCTCTCATAGGCCTGTCTATATTTCAGCTGAAAATTTAGTCACAAGGGTAAGTCCATTTCCAGACCTGAAGCATGACTAAGGGCCATTGTCTAGGTGTCCTTATTTAACTGGTTTCTTTTATGATCTATGGGTTTGTTCCACATTTTTCTATAGTAATTTTTCTATATAATCATTTTCTATAATGATTCACTTGGCAATTTTTTTCTTTGATATAGATTACGACTCCTATAGCAGCAAACATAATTCTCTCCTACTTCCTTTCCTCTGCCTTTGTTAATCTTTTCATCTGGTCCCACTCTCCTACTTTTCAGCGATCCTGAGCATTTAGGAGAATGGATCTTTTGGGATCCCCCCAGAAGAAAAGGGACAAAGAGGGGGCAAATTTATATGTTTTCATGTACTTGTGCCACAAATAAAAGATAGCAAGAAGTACGAGTATAAGTTAGAAAGTCTTGCTTCCAGTTCATACATACACAGGTTAATTACAAACAAGCCTGCTTCAATGTGTCCCTGCAACCAGTGAATAACAAGTACTCTGAATAATATACTTGGTCCCATCTCCTTGATAGATGCACCCTAGTCAGTTCCAACTCAGAGAGACTCAATTTACAAGAAAACGAAGCACTGCCCTGAGCTTTGTCATTCTCACAATTGATTTTTATGTTTGAGCCCATTGTTGCAGTATCTGTATTGATCATTCTGTCAAATGTCCTTGTCATTGGCCCTCTGCATTACCAAGCATGATAGCCTTTTCTAAGCACTGGTCTTTCCCAGAGGATTGACTTTTTCAAATGTCTTACCCAGGGGATCCTGTTTTGTTTTTGATTTGTCTGATCACTTGGTTTTCTTTTTAAAAATGTCTTATTGCATGTGTTAGTCCGGGTAGACTGAGGAACAAATTTCAGAGACATGCATATAAGTATAAGGAAAGAAATGTGACCCTAAGAAGGCTTCCCAATCCAGTCCAGTGCGAAGTCATAAGTCCAATAATAACCCATATGCCCGAAATCAGTCTATAAGGTCTGCTTCCGACTCAGGAAGTCACAGGTCAGTGGGTGCAGAATTCTGGCGCTGGCAGGGGTCTCCCCATGCCTCCTTGCTTCCAGGGATCAGGTGCATCAACAGCATGCCACTCCAGCTTCAGAGGTCTGTCTTCATCAGGGCTAAGTCATGTGGTCTCTCCACCGGCTACGCCAGTCTGCCAGCTGCCGCCATTCTGTGTTGCCTGTGGTTAATCATCTCTCAAACTAACTCCCAACCACTGGGAAAGATAGCTTCTCATCTTCGCGAGGGAAATACCGCGAGATTTCCCAGGAGTCTCAGGTGAAAGCCATGCCCACACAGAGGCCTCATCAGCTACTCAATGGCTTTCTCCTGATTAACAGGCCAGACTCCACCCCTACATTTCAATTATAAAATTAACATGAGCACATGACTGCCACATTGCACATTGGGTGGAAGTTTGTAGAACACATCATCAGTCTTACACCCAATGGTCAATAAACATTTTGTTTCCACATAAATATCGCAATCCCCTCCAGGTCCCACCTTTATTCTGCATTCTCCCTATGTTTCAGTTTTCATTCCTCCTTCTTCTCTTTGAAGTGTGTCCTTAGTAAATGCAGACCTTTTCATCTGACCTGCTTGTCCCTGTCATGGGTGACTTGAGGTCCAGATCTGAGGAGTGGCTATGTTCACGGTGTCAAGCAGCCTCCCTCTCTCTTTCTGATCAATAAGCTTGGTCTGTTTTAGGATTATTAGTTTGAGTCCATAGAAACGGATGCTTTTTGTGTCTTGGAAAAGATTATTCTAAGTTCAGGGCCAATTCCAAGCTTTCAATCAAGTCAAAAAACACCTTCCCAAATCATAAAACCTTAGCAAGTTCAAGGAAATACTGTCCCACATAAAAGAGCCATTTGGGATCATCGAAGTATCTTAATGAAAGTCGGGAAAACTTGAAGAATTCAAGGCAGAAAAGTCAGCTCTGTAAGTTATATCAACCATTGTTAGGGATAAGAACATGACAAACTCAACAAATTTTCTTGAAGGACACAGGATTATCACAGGGTCTTATTATAAAGACATTTTAAGAAATGGAAAACTACAAAGTTGTCATTTTTTCCCACCATGAAATGCACCTGCCATTCTTCAAGGGCACTGACACCTGGTTTATGACAGTTTCCTTACACCATCCATTATATAGCTCTGATCTTGCACCTTCAGGATTTATTTTGAATCACTTTTTGGGGGGCTGTTACATATAATAACCTGTGCACTCATTATATCATGCAGACATGTATACTTGTTGGCATCAACAATATCTAAACATTATCTTTCTTCTTGAAACCTTTTCTATTAGTTCCTCTTTCTTCTTCTCTCTCTCCCCAACCCTACGACCCTCACGAACCCTAATATATTCTGTATTACACTATTATACATATATTACACAGCTCATTGTATCCCTCCATCTACTATCCTGGTATTCCTCCCCTTCAAGTGGGGTTGAACAACAATGATATCTGTTCCCCCTTCCCCCCTTCCCCTCTCTGGCCTTCCCCTACCCTCCTGGATTGCTACTCCCATTACTGTTTCTGCAAGAGGTTGTCTATCCTGAGTTCCACATATTGACCACTCTTGTCTGTGCCTCTGTATGTACACCATTCTAGCAGGATTTCAGAGTAGGACTGAGATCACAGTAATGTATGTGTGTGGGGAGGATTAAAGAATTTGAGGTGTGTCATGTGTTTTCATCAGTGTTAAACTGCCTCCTGAATGGAATGTCCAATAATCTAAAGATTGAATTTGAGTCTCTATCCAGCCTCTCCACCACCTCAATGATATTGTTTATTTTTGAACTTCTGATGCCTGTTCTTGTCGATACCTCATGATCATACAGGCTGGTGTGTTCCTTCCATGTGAGCTTTGTTGATTCCCTGTTAGATGACGACTTGTTTGGCTACAAGCTTTTAAGAGCCCAGGTGCTACATCTTTTAATAGCTGGGCACCATCAGCTTTCTTCACCACATTTGCTTATGCATCCAGTTTGTCTTCAGTGATCATGTCAGCAAGGTGGGCATTGCACAGTGACACATTGTTAGAACAAAGTGTTCCTGTGTTGAGAGAATTCTTAAGTAGAGAGACGGAGTCTGTCCACTCCCTCAATGTATTGCCATATAGATATACGTATATAGTCCAACACCCCTATTTTATGTATCAATAAATTCACATATGTACACATATATATTTATCCCTCTACAAGTGGGTTTACTTCCTGGTTCTTTCTTGTGTTTCCTTTTATCTTCCTCCTGCCTCACTATCATGCTCTTCCATTGTTTGCCTCTCAGTCATTCTCTCAGTAAATCTCTCAGTAGATTTACAGATGCTCCAACACCACCAAGAACTCTACCCCCCTTTGCTATCAATTTTAGAACCCTAGGCATACCCCTGTCTGTGACGCTATTTGCTCCTGCACACTACGTCCCAGCCCCCCACTCCTGCGTCCTCTGCCCCCAAGTCTCCCTGCTGCTTTCTCCTTGGACTTGCTCTCATGGCTTCCTTGTATAAATACACAAAACAAAAACAATGAAGAGTAAACCCAACCAACAAACCAACAAAAAGCCTATACATAGTTCCAGTTCTGTCCGATGACCTGTACGACTGTCTCGTTACTGGTGTGGTGGAGCTCCAGAACTGCCCCTACCAGATTGCAGTGCATTATGGGGATTCCTTAGGGTCTTTGTGACTTTGCTCCCACTGCTGGTCTGTCATGTTCCCTTTTTGAATCACCTCACTGGGAGGGGATCAAACCAGACTCACTCCCTCTGCTGGGTCCCCAGTAATGTCCTCTGTAGTGCTATGCTCCAGTGAGGGAACATCCTGTCTCAAGCTGCTGTCCACACGTCTTTTTGTTCCCCAAAGTCAAAGCCGATTGAACAGGAATATGATTTGAGCCCTGTAGGGTTTTTGATGGAAACACTGCCTTCAGATACACAGACTAGATGGGGGATAGACTATAAAAGAGTAACTCCCCATTTTCATACTTTTGCTTAATAAAGATTTCGGTCACTTTGTAGCGATATTCTTTTACTTTCCCTCATGTTTTAGAATACCCTCTAAGTATTCTAAAAACAACAAGAGTTTTAGGTAGTAAGGGATGATATGATCAGTGGTTTCTTTGTCTGATAAAACTTTAAGAAAGAGAAAGCAGCCAGTGAGCAGAAGGTCTCAAAAGAAAGAAAGGGGACGTGGACTTAGCGGTTTCATGCTCCTTTCATCGGTATTACCTGGGAAGGCCTAAGGAAGGTTCCCAGTTGAGAGGGGAAGACACCTCCTCGATGTTCCAGGTGTGTGAAGCCAATTGCCCCCTTGCTTTTCCCTTGTTATGTGCTTCCACAGCCTCACCATGGTCCCCAAGTCATGGCACCTTTGTCCTCTATTTAAGCAGGACTAGTCTATGTTTCAGACAGAATAAACAAAGCCCTCTCAAAGGTCATGCTGCAAGTTAGTTTAAAAGTCGGGCTGTTCTTCATATATGGATCCTAATCAGTCCTGCTGATAAATTTAATGAAAATCCTTTTTTTCCCAAATAAGCTTGAGGAATGATGTATCCAAAATGGAGAGTAAAACTGGCTTCTCCTTATGACCTCCACTTTCTAAACGAAGCCCACCAGCCACCTGGGACATGGCCTAGCCGTGCTCTTGAGATCGCAAAGCATTCACCTTATTTTGTAGTCATCAACTAAAAAAGTGTTCAGAACCATTTTTGCCCCCTCCGATATTGTCAGCACAGATGACAATGACTTTGGTATCAAGAGACAGTTTGGCAGTAAAGTCTATTGTCAGCAACTTTACAAAGTTGCTGGTTTGAGAATTTCCAACCGCCTCCTTCAGTCTGGTTGACAAGTTTAGAAATATTTCTCCACTGCTATGAATCATTATTAAGACCAACGCTACATCAGTGATTCACACATCTCCCCATGTCTCTGGAAAGAAGTAGCTGTCATTGTGAGACATGGGGGTCCACGGTATAATGGGACTGCCACATAAAGTGGTCGATTTAGCAGCAACTTCATATTCCTCTTTTTCAGTCCTGAAAATCTACATTAATCTAAATCATTTCTTTGCTTCCACCAATCAACTAATAAGTACTTTGTTCTCTGCACAGTATCAAAGGCATTTGAGCCATTAAGTGGCATCTCATCGAGGTTTCAGTGTTATGCAGCTCATCTAGATTCTTAATATTTCCCCCATTATAATCAGCAGCTCCTTGTGGTCACATCATCGTAAGCAGATCCTTTACCATTTTTCTGAACCTCAGTTGCATCATCCCCATATCAAGGAAATAATACATGCCAGCTGTGTACCACCTCCCCAGCTTGATCTGAATAATCAGATCTTTAAAAACACCTGAAATCACAATGAAAGCTACAAAATTCTATACCACACTCTAATGACTTAGATTCTTTTGACTGATGAGAAATGCAGGACCACAATGTAATTTTGAGTTTTAGTAACTGGTCTTGAAGTTTAATTCACCTATTTCTTCTATGTTATGTCTAGGATAGTCAACAACATTATTAGAACTCTCCTTAAGAACTTTACCAATTCCATCTTAGTTCCTATCATGTTGTCTCTCACTTTAAGTACTATTCTAGCCATGGCATAATTGTTTCCTTATTTGGTACTGAAAAACTTTAGAGGAAAAGGAGGAGCTACTATTCTGCACACGCTTGTATTTTTCAACAACTAAGTAACCGTATTGAAATCATCAAACACATTGTGGCTTCACACATGAGCTCATAGGAGAGATTCTTCAGAACAATCACAACAAAAAGCAACACCATGAGAACAAACAAGCAAAACACTTAAACAGTGACTCGCATTTTCTGAAGTCACCTTCCTAATGCTGCCTTTTTTCTCAAACAACAGGAAGAGTACAGTGAGGTTTTGGTGTGGTGGGTGCATTCTGTTGAAAGGTCACAGCTGCCCCAGTCCAGAAGTGGGATGTAGAATTCTTACCTCCAAATCATATCTTTAGATGAGAGGGAGAGGCAAGGGCACATGTGTGTACTTGCATGACTTTCCAGTTATACAAACATTGCTTATTAACATTCAGTTAAAGAAAGTGGAAAATATAGAAAAATGTAAATGATTCATTATCCTATTAATTACTAGGTAAAAATAATTATCGCTGAGGGACCTTTTTTTCTATTTCTCATGCAGAGTTAAAATATGACTAAATTGCAATATGCCTGCTTTTGAAAAAAAAAATCTTCCCTTACTGTTACAGTAGAAAACCTTGGTGGCACAGTTAAAAGCTGGGTACTAACTCCAAGGTCAAGAGTTCTAATTCGCCAGCTGCTCCATGGGAGGGGTAGGTGGCAGTCTGCTTCTAAATGAGCTGAACAGCCTTGGAAACCCTGTGGGACAGTTCTATTCTCTCCTATAAGGTCACAATGAGTTAGAATGTACTTGATGCCTGTGGGAGGATTGACGTTCTCAGACAGAAAATACCATATGGCTAGACAGCATTATTTCTCATGCATACATCATAATTATCTGCAATGTTCTTTCTCTGCTATTGTTAGGAGCTGAAGAATTAGTTCTGACTCACAGTGACCCTATGCACAACAGAACCAAACACTGCTGGATACTCCTGCACTCCCACCATTGTTATGTCCGTGCCTCTTGCTGCAGCCACTGTATCCATGCAGCTCCTTGCCTGTCTTCTTTATGGATGATGCTCTCACTCGACCCTGCGTGATGTTCTTTGCCAAGCTCAGGTCCTTTCTGATTACATGGCCAAAGTTTGTGAGGCAGTCTCACTAAATTTGCTTCTGAGGAAATAGGCTATGCCTATTTCAAGAAAGATTCATTTGTTCTTCTGGCAGTCCATGGTATTTTCAATATGCTTCAGCACCAGAATTGAAATGCATCAATTCTTCTGCAGGATTACCTATTCACTGTCCAACTTCCACCCGCTTGTGATGCAAATGAAAGGCCAATCCTTGGATCAGGTGTGCCTTAATCTTGAAAAAGTCCTCCTTGCTGGCTAACACTTTCAAAGAGGTCTGTGTGGCAGATTTACCGAGTATAATGCATCACTTGGTTTCTTGACTGTTGCTTGCATGAGCGCTGACTGAGCATCTAAGCGAAACGAAACCATTGAGAACTTCAACCCTTTCTCTTTATCAATATTTTACCTACAGGTGCCGTTGGAAGATGTTTTTATTTTCTTTACATTAAGTCAACCTTTGTGTCACCCACATCAAACACCAAAGCTGTTTCAATCAAGTTGTTCCTGGTTTAGGGATGCTATGGGATGGAACAAATCAGCTTCCTGGGGATCCCTATGATGTGATCTTCATGGAAGCAGATGGCCATTCTTTCTCCTGCAGAGCAGCTAGCTTGAACGTCTCATCTGGGGGTTAGCGGCCGCATCCTTAACCACTGTGCCGCCAAGTGCCTTGATTCTGTGAGATGAGAGGTTGCAAGGTCACCTGATGCTGTGTATGGAACTGTGTTACTGGACAGAAAGGTAGTCAAAGAGCGAGGCAAATTTCTTAGGACCTCCTACCAGGAGACTGAAGCAAGGTTCACCACAGTGCCAGCTCTCTTGACAATGGCCGTCATTCCCCCACGGAACTGACCGCTCCACCCAGCTTCCGGGGAGTGTCTGCCAGTGTTTGCAGCATCAATGCTGGCTGCTGTAGAACCACATCTGACTCTTGGTGACCGGGGTATGGCACCATATAACTGCTCCGTAGGTTTTTTTTTTTAAACAGATTTCCAGGCCTGTCCCTGAGACACTTTTGCATGGATTTGAACTGCCAACCTTTCAACCAGCAGCCAAGTGCTTAACTGCGAATCCTAATCAATGTATAAAGCAAAAGTTAAAAAACACAAAAATCTAAAACCAAACCAGTTGCTGTCTAGGTTACTGGGACTCCCGGGAGGCCCTGTGGATGTGTCTGCATGGAACTGTGTCCCTAGAGTTTTCAAGGGCTGATTTCTCAGAACACAGTCACCTTCCAGGGGTCTCTGCTTGATTTTATCTCTAAAACTTTCAGTCCTGAGTGTTGGTGCCACACGGTTTAAGTCAATGTTGTCTTATGAGTAGGTTGTGTATCTTTTCTTTCCCTAGTAACAATGAGTGTATCATTCACACTCCTTTGTATTTCTTTAAATTGACATGATAAGTTTCAAAGTGCATTGTACAAATTACTAAATTCCCTCTGTGCAAGGCTGACAGTCCCCCAAAAGTCTTGCAAGCAACATTTTCCTATTAGCTGCCTACGATCAATAGAAAATTTCAAAATACAGATGAGGGGGAATCATTCCATTTTTCTCTGGGGTATCCTCAGCCCCAATTTGTTGCAATACTTCCAGTATAATTGGTAGTTGTATGGCAATTATGCCTGACTACCTGGGTTTCAATGCCACTATCTATTTGTATAGCCATGAGCAGGGGTCATAACTTTCCCACCACAATTTGTAAAATAAGAGTAAAGTATATAAAATGAAGGTAGCTTAAGTGTGCATTTTGGTGAAAAGGAAATTACTGCTACTCCTATTACTGTATGTAAGTCATAGTAACAGCTCCCCAAACAAATACGCATCCGAAGAGGTGCTCTTGAGCAAAGTGAAAATCCTGTAAAATTTTCCCACAAAACTTTCCATGATGCCTTTCAATGCTCCCACCACAGAAGGGACCCGTTCCTAGGGCAAGGCAGATGGTCGTTCAGTTCCTCGCATAGGTAGGGACTTTAGCTATGTTTGATTTCCTGCGCAGAAGTGGCTCTGTAGAATCTTCACGAACATGCGGTGTGGGAATCACTCATGACTGAGAGGAGAAGTCAGGCTATGAAGAAGTCAGTGAAGAAGTTCAGTGTTCACAGGACAGTGGATGTTTGACTGGCTTTCAATTTGGATAGAAAAAGACCTGCAAGGGGAAGGTAGAAACAAAAGGAAACAGCCCCACAATTGTCCCTTCTGTCCATACTCAAAGTGTTTGGTCAGACCTGATCACCACCTGCCCTGCTTTGCTGGAGCTGGTGCTATGGAGACTGATTCTTGGTCAATGTGACTTATAAAAGGGGTAAAATATAACACAAGATGTCTTTGTGATGTTTTAAGTAGGTCATACCACTTCCCTCCTAGTGCCTAGAGGTGAGGTGTATGCAGAAAAGGGCCACTATTCTTAAGTCTGCTTCCCAGGTTAAATACATGAAAAAATGGAAATGGGTACACAAATAAACATCGCTTATTTCCTCTTTAAGGCTACGAGGAGGCCTGAAAACAAGGCCAAGATGACACCATGTGACTTCTTCTTTCCCACATGGAAAACTTTCAAGTAAAAAGATGCATTCTCTGACTCGATGCCTGCCTACCTTTCCCAAGAGTAGACTTTCCTAGAGTAGACATTTCCAACCATCAACAGCAGAGAACTGTTGATATTCTTGGCATAAGGATGGCAGACTTGATCTGCCTGACTTTGCCTTTTTAAGAGGGACTGTTTGACCTTTTATTCAAAGTGAAAGTTGGGGACAAGCTGCCCAATATTGAGGATGAACGTGTGTCTGATAGTGTGTGCTAGAAGGTAACCAACCACCAGTCAGGTGTGGTTATTGATCATTGGAAGTGTAGCTCTTGGGACTGAAGAATGGAATAATTTTCACTTAAATGTAATGAGTTAAATTTAAATATCTCATGTGGTTACTGGCTAATGAACTGGATGCTGTAGGATGGTAATATGAAAACAGACTGCAAACAGCATCCACAGATGCTCCCACACACCAGAAAAATCAGACTAACTCACTTCCATGGAATCAATTCCCACTGATACTGGTCCTAGGTAGTGTTTCTACTTCTCTAACTGTTCACCCAGATTATTCTGTGCTCTTTGATCCATACCATCATTTCCAAACCTTGAGACACTCAACCTGTGTTTCTTATGTTTTTTTTTTTTTTTTTTTTTAGTTTTGAGAACCAAAGAAAAAGTCTGAAGGGCAAGACCCAAGATGCGTAGTGGATGAGTAAACTTTCCCAATGAAATTCTCATAGGAAAACCTTTGAACAAGTACATTGTAGTGATGGGGGAAAAATTATTCTTCCACCCACTGTTCCTGGACTTTTTGTCACTCAAGCACTTTTCAATTTTCTTAAAACTTAGAACTCATTCTTAATGAGCTTCCATGATTATCGTGTGTCCTTGGAGAAAATTTGCCCTTTGAAGTCCCCAAAGAGTTGCCATACCTTTGAAGCTAACCTTTCACCGTTAGATTCATCTGGGAGGTCTTCCCAACCTGTCCCTAAAAGTTTCCTCTATTTAAAATCTGTTATTTTATGTTGGGGAGCATCCCTTCAAACTTGTTGCAAAACCTCCCTTATTTGGGTTTTCTTTAAAATGTGACATTAGTCCTAATCTCAAAATCATTTTTTCCCCAGAACACCACAAGTATCCCTTTTAAGAAGGTACCCTAAGATGATTAAGGCAAGTGTATTACTAAGAGCCTTGTCGGCAGTCAACCTCTAATTAAAGAGGCATGTCTAAAACATATCGTGTTTGGAAGGGAACCCGGCGTGTGTGAACTGTAATCTCAGTAGCCATTGTTCACTTCCCCTTATGTATCAGAGTACAGCCAAGCACCACAGTGTTTCCAATTGTTGATTTCTCAGAAGTGGATCACCAGGGATTTCTTCTCACCTGGAACCCCCAACATTTCTGCTAGCAGCACTGCCTTTTAACCTGTGTACTACCCAGGGGCTCCAGAACCACAGAAGAAGCCTTGTGAAAAGCACACTAAAGCTCAGGCGTCACCTCCTGAGATGCTGATGCAGTTGGTCTAGGTTAGGGCCCAAACCCAGATTATTTATAATCGCTTGTCAGTGAGTGTGATGTGCAGCCAGGACCAAGAAGCACTGCTGCGAGTTAACCACAACAATGCTTTCCAAATCTTTGCTCACTGGTCAATCGTTAGTGATGAAATCAGTTGAATGCATTGAGAGCAGAATTTAATGATTATAATTTAACAGAAAAGTGTGTGATTGTATATACAAATATACATTAACATACATATAAATAGCTTTCGTCAAGTTGCTAACCAAAAGGTTAGCACTTTTAACCCCACCAGCCAGTCCTAGGAAAAATGATGAGCCTTTTGTTCCTGTAAATATTCATAGTTGTGGAAATCCATGAGAGACTCTTCTCTGTCTCCAAGGTTGTCGTGAGTTGGAAAGAACCCCATGGCCTGAGTTAAGGAGTTGTGTACTGGACTCAAAACTGTGACCTAAGATGTTTCTCCTTCTGTGGCATACAGTCTAAACACCTGGAAAGTCACTCCTTACACAACTCAAGCTTCTCAGAATATATGAAACACTTAGTAGAATCTGTGTGAACTCTGGATGGATTTCATAGTTTTAAAATTATATTATAATTCTGCCTGTAAGGCAATTGAGCAATGCCAGAGAAGAATGAGAACCAAATTATAACAAAAGCAAGCTTTTAATGGGGAAGCACTTAGCCCGGGTGTGGTCCCACAGTCCGTGAGATCTGGGGCTGAGGGAGTCAGGTCCTGTGGAAAAATGGCTGTGCGCATATAGCCGGAATACGTCGTCGGGGTGTCTGATGCCTTTTTAAGGGAAGGTAACTGGGGATTGGCGGTTGAAGGCATGACTGGGTCCAGACTGAGCTCAGAGCTGGCGGAACGCAGAGCGGGCTGCAACGTTGGGGAGGGCACTATCAGTCACATGTCTGGTCCAAGGGGGTGGGGGATGGTCAGGCCCCAAATGCCACCAATAACACTGCCCTTTCTTCATTTATTAAGCATTCAGTCATTCATTACTTAAATATTCACATATAGAAAATTTCACCTGTAGTCATCTGTGCTTCTATGTTGAACACAGTGTCTAAAGTCATTTGATGCTTACTTGAAAGTAAAGATGAATATGTCATTGACTTAATTGTGAGTGATGCTTTTCTTATTTATTATTAGGGTAAAATTTTAAAGCTACTATTTTCCCTCCTATATACCCCCAAGTTCCTAATTGCACAATTATTCTAGGTAGACTAAGCCAAAGTTACTTAGTAAATAGTATCCTTAATTACGTTAGCTTGTATTCCTTGTTCAAATAAAATCCCAAAATGAAAAACCAAGTTCACTGCCATAGAGTCCATTCTAACTCATACAGGGGATCAAAATGACACTACGCATACAAAATAGGACCAGAAATAAATTGTGAGTGTGGTATCATGGCTTGAATTATGACAGCCTCCCCCCCAACCCAAATAAATGAATGAACGAAGCAATAAATAAATAAATGCGTATATGTAGCCGAACCCTGATTCTGTGTGGCTTGGCAGTTACACAATAATATAAGCATTCTGATGATGTGATCTGATGTGATTCGCTCTTATCTGGTGTAAGAAGATTAGTGTGGGATACAACCCCCTTACTCAGGTCATATACCAGATCCAACATGAGGAGAGTTTCCTTGGTGTGCTACCTGCATCATCTTTATCTTATATGCAATGTAAAGAGCAAACCAAGAAAGAAAAAGAGGAAAGGATGGTCTAAACCCAATATGGGCACACCAAGTCTGCATGGAGCTGCTAGGGCACAGGGAGGAAGGTAGGGCTGACAACAGGTGAAGACATGTTGTTCCCTCACTGGAGCATAGCATGACAGAGGACAATACTGGGGACACATGTGGGGAGTGAGTCCTGGTCTGACAACTCCACACACATAACCCCCCACACACATAGTTGGGTGAACCAGGAAGAGAACATAACAGAACAGCAAAGGGAGCAAGGAAAAGACACAAGTCCTTTGGAGAGTTCCCAAAATAGACTTCATGATGGGAGGGGTACCTCCTAGAATTCCCTCCAGACCAGTGAGGAGACAATCATAAAGGTCAGTGGACAGATCTGGATTTTTTCCCCCTTTTTTCCAACTTCTGTTTTCTTTTTCTTTGAGCTCTGTTATTGTTGCATTGCCTATTTATATGATAGGCTTGGGAAGTATGCTCAAAGAAAAAGCAATGGGACTAATGGTTCTGGAGGGATTAGGGGGAGAAAGAGGTGAAGGAAGGGAGTGGTGAGCAAAACACCATAGATAGGGAACAACCAGGGAATTAAAATCAACAACAACAAGGATGTAGAGATCCTGGGAGTTGGTGCAACAGCAATCTAGCTGAAAGCATGTGTTTCAAGAGGCAAAAGTAGGGCAAACATGATGGTGGGGCAGGAGGAAGGTGAAAGGAAACAAAGGAGTGATCTGGGAAGCAAAGATATGGTATAGAGTTATAACATATTGTGAATATATGTTAATATATTCATTCATAAAAATAGAGGTATTGGCCCATGTACATATATTTATGTGGCAATACACTGAGGTAGTGGACAGACTTCAGGCCTCTGCCCCTGCCCTTGCTCATTGCAAGAACACCTTGTGTGAAACAATCTGCTTTCTGTGATGCTCATGCTCCTGGCACAATCGCTGAAGACAAAAGGGTGCATAAGCAAATGCGGTGAAGAAAGTTGATGGTACCCGGCTATCAAAAGATACAATGTCTGGGATCTTAAAGGCTTGAAGTTAAACAAGCAACCATCTTTCAGAGAAGTAACAAGGTTGCAGGGAAGAAGCACACCAGCTTGTGTGATCATGAGATGTTGCCAGGACTAGGTAACAGGCACCAGAAAACCACATAAAAGCAAACAAACAAAACATGTTTTTGAGAAAGAGGGAGATCGGACCCAAAGCCCATCTGTCGATAAGCGAACATCCTCTCAAAGAGGGGTCACAGGGAAGGGATGAGTCAGCCAGGGTGCAGTGGAGAACCCATGAAACACACAGCATTCCTCACGTACCTTGAGGCTTCCTCATCCCCCACTACAATGACCTCAGTACTGCCTTTCACTGCAGGCTAGACCAGAACATGTGCACAGGTGCAGACAAAAGGTAAGAGGTCATGACACACAGAAGTCAGGAGCAGGAATGGGAGTAGTGATGCCAGGAGGACAGGGGGAAGGTGGGGAGAAAAAGAGAAGAAGGGGGAACCGATCATGATGATTAACACCCCCCAGGGGATGAACAACAGAAACTGTGGGGTTGGTTTAAGATATGAGAAAATAATGATTTATAATTTATCAAGTAGTCATGAGGGTGGGGAGGAAAAAGAAGAGCTGAAAAAGAAGGAAAAAGAAGACCTCAATAGAAAATAAATGTCTAGAAAATAATAACAACATACGTACAAATTTGTTTGATATGATTGATGTATGGCTTGTTACAAGAGCTCTAAGAGCCCTTAAAAGAATGAGAGAGAGAGAGAGAGAAAGAGAGAGAGAGAGAGAGAGAGAGAGAGAGAGTTGGAACCTACTTCCCCCAGGACAACAGGGTCAGTAATGGAGTGCATGCATCCCTTGGACTGAAGGTCCCTGAACTCAGAAGTTCTTAGCCCTATGCTAAGACATATGGACATCTTCAAGGAATGCTAGGCTCAGAGGTGTTGAAAAGAAACCTTACACCAGAACTGACACACACAGAGAAAAATTTCCCTTAGAAATAGCATCTTAACCACTTTTGCTCTTTTCCAGCATGCAGGTCTCTTCTAGCTCTTTTAATAAAATTCTTTAATTCTTAAGAAAAAGAGGGGCTGAGCCCCGGTGGCGTAGTGGTTGTGCACGGGACTGCAGCTCACTGGGATGGAGGTTCAATTCCAGCAGTGGGGCTGGGCCTCCTACTTCCACCGCCAGTGAGCAGTGATGCCAAAAAAAAAAAAAAAGAAAAAGAAAAAGAAATAGCACCTCAAATTTGAACTTCCAGGTTCCTAAACCTTGAAAGACAGAAACTCAAAAGTAGATAGTTGTTAAAATAATGAACTTTTAATATGTCTATTATAACACCACTAGAGCACTGTCACACATGGCCTAACTTTATTCAGAGCAAGTTATTGACTCATAGTTCCCAGAGTGGAGATAAGAGCTCTATTTATTTATTTTCAATTTTCTGCACATCCAGATTTATGCAATTGAGCAATAACTTATGAAGTACTTACTGTGTTCTCCTGGGTGAGGTACAGTAAGAAATATAAAAAGCATCAGAATTGCTTAAAGTATGTAGTACTAATTATAACCGAGAATGAAATTCAAATGAGGCAGAAACAGAATGAAATGGGCCAACTAGAAAGGAGAGTCTTCAAATCAAAGAGGTAGACAAGTGGGAAATCAATCGAGGTACTCAGGTAATGTACTCATGACAGAAAACTGGCTTCTAATTGCCTAACACCTCTTCAGTTCACATTTAGGTGCTTGTTTAGTGTAACATGTTACAACTCATCACCACAATCCCTAACCCTGGGGATCCCTCCCTGCATTCTCCGCATACTATGTTCATTCTGGAAAGTCATTGCTGCATGAAGCAAAGTCTTCCTAGTTTGTTTCCACCCGTGTCACTCAGATTTCACTTTTGTGGAGGCTGACACTATGATTAACTTTTAGCAGAAACAAGCCACAGGTCGTAATGGCAACAGCTGGCTCAAAAGGACCATTCAGAGATAATGAGAGGGCTCTCTACAGGAGCAAGTAGCTGAGTACCTAAGTGAGGAGGAAAATTAGAAAACCATATAAGCAGTAGTAGAGGAAAAACTTGAAAATCAACTTGAGGATGATTTCATTTCAAAAAGATGAATTTATAGCGTAGTGATGGATTCACTATATTACATGTCAAACAGAAGCTTGCCTGATTTCAGCTAGATCTAAAAAAGTGCATCTTTATTTTTTCAATAAAATTTATTAAATGCCTTTAAGGACCATTTATTTAGTATATATTAAATTCTATCTACCCAGCATCATCAAGGCTCTGTGAGGGAGAACATAATTATAAAGGACATAATCTTTCTCTTTAAAGACCTATCTTATATGAGTCCTTGAGGGGCTCATATAATTGTTATCTATTGGGTGTCTTGGAAATGATCTGATGAAAATTAGCATAATCAAAAGTTTCACCTATTCAAGTCGAGCTTTTTTAATGTACTGCTTTATTTTGAGTTCCTTGTCAAGGCCAAGAAGCCTATTTTCAGTACGGAAAAGGAAAAGGAAAGCAAAAGGGATTTATGGAAAATATATATTTACCATCTTAAAATTAGTAAAATAGAGAGTAAAGGACTTTGAATTCTTAAGGTTAATTTGGAAGTGTGTGTGTGTTATTAGTTTCCTTACCTTCTACTCTGGATTGCAGATTCTAATTGTGTGTACACAATATATATGGAATTGTGGAATAAGTTTCTGTCAACTCAGGTCTGCTAAGAGTGGCCAAGAATTCCAAATGAGCTTTCCAAATTCTCAGACAGCCACCAGCACATGCTTCTTTCCTCACATCTAAAAACTCAGTTTTTAACACACTATTGTAACTTGTAATGATTGTAACTGCTTAACAGAACTTAAAGAAAAAAATAAGAAAAAAATAAGAAGAGAGTGCTGATTGCTTTTCCTAAAATAAGTCATGCATCTTTTATTTCTAGCTGTGCCTTGTTAATATATATTGAAAAAATATTATTTTGAAAAAATTTCCCTACAGGCAAATGACAACAGTTTAAATACAGGATCTTAGTGGAATAATTTATAGAGAAAACTGCCTACCATCGAGCTTTCTGTACACCCAGCTAGTAAAGACACCCTGGCATTGTCAGCTGTACAGCCTACAGAAACAGCTTATGTTTATTTCCTCTTTATGTGAAACTGTGGCAGTATTAGATAATAGGTCTGCATGTTGTTTTCCTCCTAATAGGCCATTGAGGCCCCTAGCACATCACAGTAAAACAAGATCCTCTTTTCCACATAATCCTGGAGACTATGAAACGCAATCATCCTCAGCTGCAGTAAAATGGTGGTGAAAACCCATTGTGGGGACATCTAGATTTAACCTGCATTTTCTCAGTACTAGGTGTCCTGCATGCATCCATTTGCTTGCTATCTAAGTTCCTAAGTCAAAAGGAACGCTGTAATTTCAAAGCAAGGTAAATGTGAAATTAATGGGCATGACCTTGTAGGAAAAACTACATTAGACTACTACTCTGAACACATGAAATTGGATCATTTGGGGAAAAATAAAGTAGAACTTTAAGATGCTGCTATTTAATTAATTCTCAGCATTTTAGTCTCACTGCCTCTATGCTGCTGGTCTCTAAAACTGCTTATGACCATGGTGCTGGAATCTATACCAGCTGGGCCACCTATGGTGGCCAGATTTCAGTGGAGTTTCCAGATCAACATAGGAAGGAGGGAAAGAGTGATTTCTGAAAAAATTGGAATTGTTTCTGAAACAATTGGAATTGTACTGTCAACTTCATAAGCCACGATGACTCTGGGGCTGGATCATGAGCTGAAGGCCCTTAAAATAAGGCTAAAGAAGAGCTGCTTCCTCAAAGGATTAATTAGCATTAATGATGCGAATTGGATAAAACACTTGGGACCTTCATTTACTGGTATAAATCTACTCAAAATAAGAAGAAACTACCAATTGATTAGTTACTATATTGTAGAATGTACAAAGTACAAATCTAGAAAAATTGGAATTCATAAAAATGAAATATACTTCATAAATATCAATATTCAAGGTAATAGTGAGATGAAATAGACGGATACCAGCAATTTAAAATCAAACTATAATAAAAGATAAATTGAAGAAAAATGGCATCACATTCATTGTCAAAAAGAATATTTCAAGATCTGTTCTAAATTACAATGCTCTCAATGATAGGATGAGATTTATATGTTGAAAAAAATACCAATTGATATGACTATTATTCAAACTTACACATCAATCTCTAATGCAAAAGATGAGGAAATTGTAGCTTATTACCAATATCTGTGGTCAGAAATTGATCAAGTACATAATCAAAATGCACTGATAATTCCTGGTGAACCCAAAAAGGGTCCATCACTCAAGTTCAACTCATGGCAACCCTATAGGAAAGGCAGAACTAGCCTTGTGGGTTTCAGAGACCATATCTGCTTTTTTGTTATTATATTTTGGTTTTACCCACCCACCTCACCCCTGGCAGGGGTGAAGTGCAACAAGCAAGAGTGTACTTCATGAGTTAAAATCAGGAAAGGTGTGTGACAGGGTTATTTTCTCTACCTATTGGTATTCAAACTATATAGTGAGCAAATTAGCAGACAATTATTTGAAGATTATATGATTTATCTGCAGAAGAAAGTGGTATCAGGATTAAAGGAGGCTTATTAACAGCTTTTGATATGCAAATGACACTATCCTGCTTGCTGAAAGTGAGGAGGACTTCAAGCACTTGCTGAGGAAGTTCAAAGATAGCAACCTTCAGTATAAGGATTAATGCCAATGCAAAGAAAACAAGTCATCACAACTGGACCAACAGGCAACATGATATATGGAGAAAACATTGATGTTGTCCAGGATTTCGTCTTTCTTGGATCCACAGTCAATACTCCAGGAAGCAGTGGTCAAGAGATCAAATGATACATTTCAGTGGGTAAATCTGCTTCCACAAGACCTGGTCAAAGTGTTGAGACTGTGAAGACTAAAGTATGCCTGACTTAAGTCATGCCATTTTCATTGACCGCATATGCGTGTGAAAGCTGGATATTGCATAAGGAGGACTGAAGGACAGCAATGCATTGGAAATATGGTGTTGGAGAATAATAGTGAAAACACTATGGACTGTCAAAAATAGAATCATTGAGTTAGGCTGGGTTTACTAGAGAAACAAATCCAGTTACACTCATATATATGTGAGAGAGCTTTATATTAAAAAGTCTGTAAGTCTGACACGAGCTCATGAATCACTCTTTAGATGCACAGAGCTATAGGCAATGATGCAGAAAGATCACAGGCCAGTGGGTGCAAGGTCTTGTGGACCCACTGGTGACTAAAGCATCTCCAGGGCTCTTGCAGGTCTCAGCGTGGTTCCATGTGACTTCTCGACAGGAAGAAAATGGAGGGAAGGTGTGTGTGGCCTCCTTTCAGAGAGAAAGTGGAAGAGGCTGGTCTCATAGAGCCATATATCACAGTCCTGCTTCCAAGTGAGGTCATCAAGCTGCCACCTGACAGGTACATTCCACGCTAACAATTTTTTAAAAAATCGAGTTGACAAGAAATGATGTACAACCAGAGGCTAAGATGGTGATACTTTCTCTTATATACTTTGGATGAGTTGTCAGGAGAGAGCAGTTCCTGGAGAAGGATTCCTACTTGGTATAGTCTGATATCATACTGGAGGGGCTGTAGATGAATGGAAAAGAGGAAGGCCTTAGATGAATTGAAAAAGTGGCAGCAGCAATGGACTCAAAGATAAAAACAGTTGTCAGGGTGGTGTAAGACTGAACGGAGTTTCATTCTGTTGTACATAGGGTCCCTGTGAGTAGGAACCAAAAGCAAACCACTTATCAACAACACTCACTGTTCATGAAAATAGCAGTAGAGAAATCAAATTATGTACATGTGGGGGTTGGGGAAATGAGCTGTGAAAGATCTCTTTAATGTGTTAAAAAGCAAAGATGTCATTTTGATAAGTAAGGTGGACATGACCCACGCCGAAGGAGTCTTGTTTGCCTCTTATGCTCATGAAAATCAACCAGAGTACATGGACCGAAAAGTAATTGATCTACTTAAATTATTATGTTGGCAAAGAATAATAATACACCATTTTGTTTTAAAAGAATTAACACTTTTACTTATTTTTTTTTTAGCAAGTATGAACAGGATGCTTCTGAAAAGAGAGGGTGGGAAGACTTTCTCTCATGCATTTTGATAAATCATTAGGTGGGCCAGGTTCCAAAGAAGGTCATTATGTCGAGCAAAGTAGAGGGTCAACAAGGAAGAGGAAGGTGCTCCCCACAGTGGATTGAAACGAGGGATGCAACAACAACCTCTAGCATAACAAGTATTGTGAGGGCAGGACAGGACCAGGCGGAGGACCTAGGCTTGCTATGAGTTGGACCTGATTTGATACAACCGAACAACATTTTAAACCCCCAAATCTTATTTCTCTCACCTTTTAAAGTAATAGTCTTTAAGAACTTTTTCACCCCAAATCTCCTGCTCCTAGTTTGTCTCCATTGCCACCTTCTTTCTGTCATCCACCAGATCAGAAATAAGCATTGAGATGGTGCAGCTGCTCCTTAAAGTTCTTAAAGTCCAGAGGGAGGGATGCGGCAAGTTGTTGCGCTTTCCACCACCACTGTGTCTTCACAGTCATCTTCATTGGCCTAGGGACATCCTGCATGTCCAAAATCCAGTACATAGAGGTGGATGATAGGCATTTTTTTGGGTCATTGACTTAAAAACCCATCATGTACCTGAAGGGAAATATGTGGTAGGGAACTAAATGATTTCATTAAGAAGACAAATTGCTGATCACCAATATATACTTATAATACAATATTATTTTGCCACAAAAGTAATGAAGTCTTAATTGTGCTAAATAGAGATAAAATATTATGCTGAGGGGAATATTCCAGAAACAAAAGAACAAATAATGAATAACCCAATTTGTCTGAAATACCTAGAATAGGCAAATAAAAACATAATAGCTAAGTAGATTGTTGGTTATTAGGGATTTTTAGAAGAAAGATAAATGAGGCATGGCTTTACTCAATGGGGATAGAGTGGCGGAAACGGGTAGGAGATCCTCAATAAATTAACTTGACGCTTGAGTTCTGGTGGGCTGGTTTTTCTTCTCTTTTCTAAAATCACTTCAGTGGGGGCTCATACAACTTATCACAATCCATACATACATCCATTGTGTCAAGCACATTTGTACATTTGTTGCCATCATCATTCTCCAACATTTGCTTTCTACTTGGGCCCTTTGGATCAGCTCCTCATTTTTACCCTCCCTCCGTCTCCCCTTTTTTTTTATCAACCTTTGATAATTTATAAAATATTATTATTTTGTCACGTCTTATACTGCCCGATATCTCCCTTCACCCACTTTTCTGTTGTCCATCTCCCAGGGAGGGGGTTATATGTAGAGCCATATAATTGGTTTCCCCTATCTTCCCCGCATTCCCTCCACCCTCCCAGTATTGCCTCTCTCACCACTGTTCCTGATGAATTTATGTTGTCTTCGATTCCCTGTGTTTCCAGTTCCTACCTATACTAGTGCATATCCTCTGGTCTATCTGGATTTGTAAGGTAGAATTGGGATCATGATAGTGGGGGACTGTAGGGAAGGAAGCATTTAAGAACAAAAGGAAAGTTGCATATTTCATCATGGCTACATGTACCCTTACTGGCTGGTCTCCATCTCTCTACCCTTCTGTAAGAGGATGTCCAGTTGCCTTCAGATGCGCTTTGAGTCTTCACTCGACACTCCCCATCATTCACAATGTTATGATATTTTGTTCTTTGATGCCTGAGACCTGATCCCATGGACACCTAGTGATGAAGTTGGTTGGTTTTTCATCTGTCTTTGCAGCATTGCAAGGACTGCTTGTTGGTTTTTTTTCCAGCTTCCTTCTGAAACTAGAAACCAAGAAGAAAAAAGCTGTGGTGGAGAGCAGAATAAGTTTATTTTTGAATAAGTATTTCTTTTGGATATTTTATTCATTAATATTTTTATTCATAAGATGAATATACTTGTAAGAATTCTGAATATTCAAGCCTGTTAACAAATATGTTTTTCATGAATACTTTCATAAGAAGAATATGCCTTTAGGAGAATATATTAGTAACAAAAATACTCATAAGGAATATATTCTTAATGCTAAGAATGTATTCGTAGGTATGCTTCATACTTAAGAATGTATATTTCAACTCCAGAAATTGCAAAAACAAACTGAATAGTCCTAAATATGGGAAGAAGCAAATCTTAGTGCAAAAATCTCAACATTTCAAAATAAATAAATACACTGATCATTTGCTGTGAGATTAAGAAATGCTTCTATGCTATCAAATAGTAAAGCACAGAATTCAGAATTCATACCTGAATTTTTACCAGGATTTTCCACCTTAGTCTATAGAAAAATTGAGTCTATAGCCATAGCTTGCTCAGTCAAGAAATTACAGACAGATATGTTTGCAAGTCAGCACTCAGTAAGGGAAAGATGCCAAGCCATCACTGAATCCCGTGCTCACAATCCGTCAGTCTGCACCACTACTTTGAATAGTTCCCGGATGTGAGTTATGCGAGATTAGTATTTCTAATTAGAAAGAAAGGGAGAAAAGAGGTGTTAAGTGATTGTTACAGATTATTTGTGCTTTGGGGGATAATGGTAAGACCATTAAAAGTGAGAAAAAAATTACCTATTCAAAATGTATCTGAAAGACAATTGTCCAGAATGTCTAGGTTCTTTGCCATCTAATTCCAAACATCACGATTTATATTTATGGTGTCATAAAAATGGGAGAGCTTTTTCTAATAATTCTTAAATTTGCATTTCTTGACGTTGCTAGAACTTTTTTGGCCTTGCCCTTTGATTCAATTCATTTCCAGATGGGAACCCCTAAAAGAGAAGGAGAGTAAGAAGCTGAAGTTATTACCCAAGAACAGCAGGAACCTTTATGCATCCTCTATTCACTTGGGGGTGCCCTTTAACCACTGAGCATGGAGGGTCCTCCTGATGCAGTGAGGGATTTTGACTCACCCTGTTTAAAAGGAAACTGATGAGGATGGAAATTTGACATGTAGGGCTGTCTGCAGCGCAGGCAAAGATCCTTTCGTCATTCACAGAGTCAGCCTCTGGACTTCTGTGCCTTGAACATAGAGTCACATTAAGGGGAGTGGGTCCCTACAGACCAGGGAGAGGTAAACAGGGGTTAATCTCTCGGCAGCTAACCAAATATTCAGTGTTTAAAACCCACTAGCCCCCTCTGGGAGGAAAATGAGGCAGTCTGCTTCCAAAATAATTACAACCTTGGAAACCCTATGGAGGCAATGTTACTCTGTCACATAGGGTTATTGTGATTCAGAAGCAAGGACAGTACACAAACATATATACATGGAGAAGTAAAAATGTATTACTATAACTTGATAGAAACATTTATGGAATAAAAAATCTAAATATGAAGCAATTATTTTGCTTTGTATTTCTGAAGGTGAGATTTCCATCACTTGAATATTCTCTGAAGAATTCTTTGCTGTTAGAGGTACAACGTGAAAATGGCGGTGTTGGCATCCTTGTGGGACTCAAATCTCGTTGCTTTTAAATGTTCTTTGGGTTCAAGGCACAGCAAGAAATCTGGGTGTATAAGAAAAAGAATTTAGGGTGAATAGGGTAAGATTTCCCATCAAAATCCTCATAGGACAGTCTCTACTACTGTTGAAGATTTAGCAGGTGCACTGTTCGTAAGGGGGGAAAAGGGGGTGAGATCCTCAGGTCAACTTTCCTTACTTATTTCACACCAATGCAGTTTTCATTATCCTTAAATTTTCTTTGTAGTAAGCACCATGATTGCCTTTGTCCTCAGAGGAAATCTACCTAGATTACCTCTTTGGGATCCTAATAAAACAGTAAATAATAAACAGTTTTATAGTCTTCATAGTTTTACATGCTGAACTCCCTGCTTCAAAATAGCACACCAGACCACGTAGAAGTCACTGTTTTGATTGGGGTATTTGAAGACATACTCCGGAAACTAAGTCAAGGACAATACTAAGAGAACTTGCCAGCTACTGGCCACAAGCAGTAACAACATGCTCATGTATGTTTTGTTTAGAATACATCCATGCATTTATGGACAGGAACTCTAATAGTAAAACTTTCGACCTATATCTGTACTTAGAGTTCTTAGATGCTATTAAATCAATGTGATGCAATGATTTTTATGTATGACAGAATGAAATGTTGCCTGTCCTGCCAACTCCTCACACCCATGGCTATGTCTCAGGTTGTTGTTGCCATGCCTGTCAACTTATCTCTAGGAGAGTCTTTTGTGCTGATCTTCTTCTATAGTAATCGGTCCCTTGCGGTAGCATGTGCAAAGCATGTCTGATGAAGCCTCATCACCCACACTTCTCAGGACAAGATACATCTATATCTATGTCATCTCTATCTCTACCGCTATATCTAGTTATATGAAATCATGGTGGTTAAGCACTTTTTGCTCACAGAAAGGTCAGTCGTTTGAACTCACCAGCTACCTAGAAACCTGTGTCTATCTACTTCTGTAAAGATTAAAATCTTGAAAATCCTATGTGGCAGTTCTACTCTCATATATTTGGTAATGGTCAGAATCTTGATAGCATTTAATATATAAATGTTCACATTATGTCACTTAAAGTCATATGTTTGCACACATCATTAAAGTCAAATCTAAATAAAAACTTGGGGTAGGTATTATTTTTTCCTATTTGCAAAGAAGTTACACTGATTCAGGAAATGCTTCAGACCTGGGATTTGAGTTTTACTTTGATTAGTTTGCATTAATCATCAATATAATAAATAGTGCATACTAATTAAGGACCGTCTCTGATGCCACATGTTAGGAATAAATAATAAGCAATAGCAGTATGATTTTCAACCTCACACATATTCTAGATCACTAGAGAAAAACAAGCAAGAATAATAATAAAGAGAGAAGAGCAACCTCTGGGGAACTACAGACTGAAATGGGGCCATCAAATCAGGTAAGAAACTAACACAAGAATCAAGAAAGATTCCAATCAGGAAGAGGGAAAGGTTTATTAGATTTGGAAAAAAGGGAAAAAGTCTAATAAAAATCCAACACAGAATATTGAGAACAATGGATAGAGATGAGACAGAAGGACAGGCAGAGCCTGGATTGGGACATTCTGGCAGTGGTGTGCTGGAGTCCAGTGGAACCAGTTTTTGAGAGCTGATTGATCATATCTTTTCCTAACACTGCATTTAATGTGTCATGTTGACATCAGCCATGGTGGAAACATTTATACCATGAAAATGGATGATGCCAAACAGGGTTCCTTCCCCTTGGAGAGCTAACTATGATTTATTACCAACTCACCAGTGTCTAGAAGCCAGACTTGGACTTCACTCTAAGGCAAGACTGAAGCCAACATAGGTTTTTAAACAGGAAAATGACATGCTCAAATTTTTTTTATAAGTGAACTTTGCTGGCAGTATGAATTTAAACAGGAAGAAATATACCATTGTCATCGCAGTTAGAGAAGACATGGTGGTGGAAGGTTCAAGTGCACTCTTCTGATTATAGGGCTAGACCATGTGTTAGGCCAGGTTGTCTAGAGAAACAAATCTAGAGACACTCATGTATGTATAAGGAAGAGTGTTTTATCAAGAAGTAACTGTATATTAGGAAGACATCTCAACCCAGTCCAACTCAAGTCCATAAGTCTGGTAGCAGTCCTTAAGTTCCTCTTCACACTCACAAGGCTACATGTAATGACGCAGAATTTAGGAACATCACAGGCTGGTGGATGGAAAGTCCCATGAATCCAATGGTGGTGGCTGCATCTTCAGTACCCAGAGTCTGCCAGCAGGAAGGTGAAGGCAAGATAGGGTGGGGTTGCGGATCCCAGGGACTTTCTTATGATAAAACTACACTCATAAGAAGATGCCATCACGCGGTGTCAATCAGGTCTCAAATTGATGACCTCATTTGTTGGCATGAAAGAGATAAATAGCTCAATGTAAGCCAGATACAGACTCTATGCTAGACATTCCTATTGACAAGCCATAGAAAGACACACTGATGGAGTCAGAGTCCCGTGGAGACCCACACCTGCACTGAGATGCTTCCATAAGAATTTTCATGCACTGACCTGTGATCTTTCTTTATTTGGCATCATTGCATGCATTGTGTGAATCTGAAGAGGAATTTATAGTTTGGTCCCAGACATATGGGCTAATATCAGACTTGATCTGGACAGGGCTGAGTTGTTTTCTTAATATACAATTACTCTTTATATAAAACTCTTTCTTATACACATATGAGTGTCTATGAATTTGTTTTGCTTGTCAACCCAAACTCACACAGGTGTGCATTAAATAACCAAAGCTTATTTCTTCTTTGGAGCACATAAAATGAGCAATTTTAAGATTTTATTAAGGTGAAACAATTCTGCCTTGGAGGAAACACAGTTAGACTGCTCCTTAGTGGCAAAGATGGAAAGACTTCATCTTACATACTTTGGACACCTTGTCAGGAGGGATCAATCCCTGGAGAAGGACATCATGTTTATCATGTTTGGTAAATTAGCTGGGAAGTAAGAAAGAGAAAGACTCTTAAGGAGATGGTTTGACACCACAGATTCAAGCATAAGAACAATGGTATAGAGGGCTCAGGAAAAGGCATCATTGTGCATACAATTGCTATGGGTCAGAACAGACTTGATGGCCCCTAAAACCAGCAACAATATCAACAACAACAACTTCTTCAGTCAGAAATTTTCAAATTCAATATGGATTTAGAATTACTGGTGATTAGACAGAAACACAGATGGAGAACCAGTAGTAGGTTAGTAGTTGGCCTTAATGACAGACAAGAAGCTGTCACACAGAAGTTTGTAAGACCATTGATTTCTACATTGCAAATACCCTTTACAAGGACTTGAATGGGGACACCCATGTGAAACTTGCCATATGGAATGCACAGAGTCCAAATAGGGTCCATCTATGAAGAAAATTTCACTATCACTAGTCAAAAACAAGGCCAAGGGTCAACAGTGCATCAGAGCTTATATGAAAATTCAGGTTGAAGCTTTCAGAAAATATAACAAGTCCATGAGTATCATGGTCCATGAGACCACCTCAATAACAAATTTGATACACAACACTAATTACTAAAAACTAGATGAGTTGTGATATGACAACAAAATATTATATATGAAGACAGAAAAAGATCATTGAAAAGATTAAAGATCATTAAAAAGACAAGAAAGAAAGAGAAGATCAGCATGAATGCCAAATGAGACTGAGATTAGCACAGTAACTAACGTGAATAAAAAAATGAAGTAAAAGAGTTGAATGGAAAATTTCAAAATGTAGCTCAAGATGATAAAATTCAAGAAGACAGAAAATAGTGAAATGGATAAAGATCTCTCATTAGAAAACAAAGGGGTTTGATATGCTCAGCATGCCTCAAACTGAAAGAAATGAAAAAAAATCTATTTCCAAGTTACATGCTGAAGGATTCTGTGGGAAAATATAGAATGACGCAAGAAGCGTCAAAAGGACATAGCCAGCATTCAAACATTTCAAAAGTTAGCAAGCACTGATGGTGTTGAAGGAAACAGCACAATCAATCTATCCTGAATGCATTAGTGAAAGAAAGCCTCCAGGAATTATCAGAATATCAGTTGAAATGTTTCCACAAATTGATGTAGTACTGGAAGCATTCACTAGTCTTTACCTAATAATTTGGAAGACAGTTATCTGGTTAATTACCTGGAAGAGAGCCATATTCATTCTTACTCCAATGAAAAGTGATACTTCCTCAATGCAAGAAAACTTTGTTCTATTAAACTGGCATTCCATGATGCTCACTTCCCAAAATGATTGCTGAAGATAAATGTGTGCATAAGCAAAAGTGGTGAAGAAAGCTGATGGTGGCCGGCTATCAAAAGATATAGTGTCTTGGGTCTTAAAGGCTTGAAGGTAAACAAGCAACCACCTAGTTCAGAAGCAACAAAGCCCACATCATGACCACAAGGTATAGAAGGGATCGGGTATTAGGCATCAAAGAACTAAAAATTTTATCACTATAAATGAGGGAGAGCCCATCTGGAGGCAACAGGACATCACCTTACAGAAGGATGGCAGGGAAGAGATGAGCCAGTCAGAGTGCAGTATAGCAATGATGAAAAAATACAACTGTCTTCTAGTTCTTCAATGCTTCCTCTCCCTCACTATCATGATCAAAACATTACCTTAGACCAGAGGATTACATTAGTACAGATAGGAACAAGAAACACAGGGAATCCAGGACAGATGATCCTTTCAGGACCAGTGGTAAGAGTGGCAAAACCAGGAGAGTAGAGGGAATGTGAGGTAGATAGGGGAAACCTTTCATAAGAACCTACATTTAACCTCCTCCCTGGGTTTACTAGTCTGGGTAGACTAGAGAAACAAATTCATAAACATACACATGGATATAAAGAAAAAGGTTTATATACAAGAGGAATTGGACATTGAGAAAGCATCCAGTCCAGTTCAAAGTCATAAGTCTGATATTAGCCCATATGCCCGATATCAGTCTATAAAGTCTCCTTCCAACTTACCACGTCACAGGTCAGTGGGTGCAGAGTTCCGGCACCACCAGCGGTCTCCCCATGGCTCCTCGCTTACAAGGATCAGGGTCCGTCAATAGCATCCAGGGTGGGAGAAGCAACTCAGTGCTGGCAGGGGTCTTCATGTCGCATCTCCAGCTTCAGAGGTCTGGTTCCATCAGGGTAAGGCCATGTGGCTTCTCCTCCAGCTTCTCCAGCTCCTCAGATGTTGTCATTTTGTCTTGTCCATTGTCTCAGAGACTAATTCCCAACAACTGAGGAGAGAGCTTCTCATCTCCATGAGGGAAATATCGCGAGATTTCCCAGAACTCTCAGGAGAAAGTCATGCCCACATAGAGGCCTCATTGGCTACTCAATAGCTATCACCAGATTAACAGGCTAGACTGCACCCCTACATCTGAATCATAAAATTGGCATATCAAATACATGACCACCACACTGGGGTACAGACTACAGGGAAGTGGGTGAAGGGAGACATTGGAGAGTGTTTGCTATGACAAAAAAATTACAATAATTTATAAATGCCCAAGAGTTCATGAGGGAGCTGGAAAAAGCAGGGAGGTGGATGAAAATTGGGAACTGATACCAAGGGCTTAAGTAGAAAGCAATTTTTTTTGAGAATGATGATGGCAACAAGTGTACAAATGTGCTGGACATACAATGGATGGATGGATAGATAGTGATAGGAGCTGTATGAGCTCCCAATAAAATTATTTTAAAAATAGAAGTGAACCAATAGAGTGCATAAATGATTAAATAATGCCTTTAACATATGTAAGTAAAATCTTTCTGAAGAGAATTAGAAAACTGTGGCACCAGTGTACAGACTGGATTCAGAAAAGGAGGCCTGTCAAACCGGACTCAGCACAGGATGTGTAAGGAGGGCTCTTAGTGCTGACTTCAGATGGATCTTGTTGAAAGAACAGACTAACAGAAAGGTTTTTAACTGTGTAAATTGACTATGCAAAGACATTTCATTATGTAGATCATAATCTATATAATATGGAGAATATTGAAAAGAATGGGAACATTTCATTGGGCTCACACAGAATCTTTATATGCATCAATAGACAGTTTTTAATACAGCACAAGAAAATACTGTGTGGTTTAAAATCATAAAATGTATGTGCCAAGGTTGTATCTTTCCCCCATACTCACTGTATCTGTATGATTAGCAAATAAATCATGAAGATAGACCATATGAAGAAGACTGTGTCATGAGAATTGGAAAAAGACTCATTAGTAGCTGGGATATGCAGATGACACAACCTTGTTTACAAAAAGAGAAGAGGAATTGAAGCACTTACTGATGATTGAAGACTAAAGCCTTCAGTATGGGTTGCAAATCAATGTAAAGGAAACAAAAATCCTCACAATTGCATCAATAGACAATATGTTAAATGTAGACAAGATTGAATTTGTAAAGGATTTCTTTTTACTTGGATCTATATTCAATGCTCATGGAAGAAGCAGTAAAGAAACCAAATAATGTAATGCACTGGGTAAATTTACAGCATCAGACCTAAAAGGCTAAGAAGTATGGATGTCGTTTTTAGGACTAAGGTGTATCTGGCCTATGCAATGGTATTTTCAATAGTCTTTCTATTTTGTTTTGTTGGGGGGGGGGCAATACTGCCCTCTGATAGTCGTGGTCAATAGTCTTATATACATGTGAAGGCTAGACAGCGAATATCGAAACAAATTTGAACGAATAAATTTCTTGAAGGAAATATATCTGGCATACTTCTTAGAAGGCAGGAAGACAAGACTTGGTCTCAAGTAATTTGGACGTGCTATCGGGAGAGGCCAATATATGGAAAAAGTCATCATACTTGATAGAGCAGGGATTCAGGGAGATAGAGAGAGACCCCCTATTTAGTAGAGAAAGTGACATGGTGGCTGCAACTATGGATTTCAACATAATAATTGTGAGCACGATGCAGGACTGGGCAGGGTTTTCATGTATTGTACAATGGGTTGATAGAAGAGCCTCCTCTAAGAAATGAAGAATTTACCTTCCCAAACTGTAGGGTTCCAAGCAAATTAGGTTGCAATACTCAAGTACCAAGCACATCAGAAAATATCAGAAATTTTCACATCATCAGTACCAAGCTACAGTCTTTAGAGATCTCTTTTTAATAGTATGGCTCTATTTGTAAGACAGGCACCACACTCAGATATAACAGAGCCCCTTTTTACACAGTTCAGCCAGACTGTAGGGCAATTTTTCCTCCTTAGGGAATCAAACAGAGGTGGGCATCTGGTCTATAAACCAGTACAAACTATGGTCATGACTACTTCCCTCAGTTCCACAGAGAGTGCTGTAATGGATGGCCCTCCAAGCTTTGCTAAAGACTCCCAAATTACCCCTGGATACCCAACTATTTGTAGATCTTTGCACCACAAATGTGCAAAGGGTAATACAACACAAAGGAGAATTGATGAATAATGAAAAAATGTGCCACGTTCTTATTATCCTTTTAAGATTCACACTTTCCTGAGTAAAGTACACAGAAATCTCACATGCAGTATTTTTAAAGCACCAGGCCTCCATGTCTTAGACTAGTTATCACCCAGCTGGCAGATCAGAGCCAAACTCAGATGTCATTTTGGTGAATACATTAACAGTGTATTTTGTGAATTCTATTTTCCTAATATTCTGCCACTTGAGAAATTTTTGGCTTACAAAATGAAATTTGGCTTCCCTCATGGATGAGAAAAAACATATAGGAGCATGGGTGGGATTCTTGGACTATTTATTGTGACACATTAAAGTTAGAAAGATCCCTGGCAGATAAAGATAAACCTATGCACATGTCCAAGCCTCTGAACTGCTGGCACTTGGTCAGTCATCACAATCTTCTAAATATAAACCACTAAAACTTTACAAAAACAAGATTACATATGGATCTGGCCATGTGGAATATTCAAATCAAGTCAATACATGAAGCTTTATTGCTAGAAGATCTGAAAAAGGTTAGTGAGTGAGTTAGTCCAGGTTGACTAGAGAAGCAAATGCAAAGACTTATTTATGAGTAAAAGAGGGCTTTTTATCATAGAGCATTGCATATTGGGAAAACATCCCAGTTCATATCAGAAGTTCAATATTATCCCCTGTGTGTATGTCTGCTACTACAAGACTGGTCTATCAATTCTTCTTGAGGCTCATGAGAACAGGAAATGATTCAGAATTCAGGAAGATCACAGTCCAGTGGATGAAAAGTCTTGTGGGTCCAATGCTGGTAGAAGCAACTCAGTATGGGCATAGGTCTCCATGTGGCTCCTCAACAGGAAAGTGTGTGTGATAAATGTGTGTGTGTGAGTGTGTGTGTGTGAGTGTGTGTGTGAGAGAGAGGAGAGAGAGAGAGAGAGAGAGAGAGAGAGAGAGAGAGAGAGAGAGAGAGACCTCTTCTGATTCTGATTGCAGAATCAAGAAAGAGAAGTTCCTAGAATCCTAATGAAAATACCAGTCCCTAAAGTAGGGATCAATCAAACTGTGACCTGATGGATAAGCTAGACTCCACCACTTCATTTTTTAAAAATAATTTTTATTAGGGAGTCTTACAACTCTTGTGCCATTCCATATATCAGTTGTATCAAGTGTATTTGTATATATGTTGCAATCATTACTTCCTAAACATTTACTTTCTGTTTGAGCCCTTGATATCAGTTCCTCTTTCCCCCCTTCTTCTCCCCCTCTTGACCCCTTCATAAATTATAAATTATTATTGTTTTCATATCTTACACAGAATGCTAACTCCCTTCACCCACAGTTCTGTTGTTCAGCCCCTCCCTGGGGTGGGGGAGGGAGGCAGGATTATGCATTGATCATTGCCATCTGATCTCTCTTTCTCCCCTCTCCCCCCCACCATCCCCCTACATTTCTGGTGTTGATACTCCCATTTCTGCTCCTGAGGGGTTTATCTGACCTGGATTCCTTGTGCCCTGAGTCCTTATCCATACCAGTGTACATGGTCCAGAACTGAAAGGCAGGACTGTGGTCATGATAATGAGGGGTAGGGAATTCTCAAAGAACTAAGAGAATATTATGTGTTTCATAGGTGCTATGAAACACCCAGGTTGACTCATCCCTTCCTTATGACCCTTCTGTGAGGGGATGTCCCATTGTCTATGGATGGGTTTGGGGTCTCTGCTTTAACCACCCTCATTACCAACAATTTATAGTAGAACCCAAGACCTTGAAGCTAATCCATTCTAAGAGTGTTTAGATGCGATGCAGTCAAGTCCGGAGTCAAATTTTTCCCATAAGAAATTCCTAAAAACAGGCTAATCCACTCTCGACCACTAAGCTTTTGCCTGAACCTTGCCTTTTTATACAAAAATTACACAGAAGTTTGAATGTAATTAAGTTCAGAGTTAAATAATGTTATTTAAATTAAAAAACACAGTATTAAAAAGTTTTAATTATACAGTATGGCTCATACTTTGAGATTGATGAGGATCTGGATGTGAAGAGAAGGTATGGGGAGAGAGTCACTGTTTGGAAGGGGAATCCTACTCCATAAAATCAACTGTTAGCTGAATTTCAGGAGGTTTTTTTTCCCCCTTCTTTGTCTTTTACACTAGGACCTGACTTTCTTTAAAAAGAAACTCTCTAATGTGGTTTACTTTGGGCACTTCCTTAATTGTTTTCTAAAAGGGTTTACTAAATTATCATAATAACATCAATAGCTTCGTTAGCCAGTTCCTTATCATGATGATTCTTTTAAAAAAAAAAAAAACTCTTTCCGATTTTTGTGAAGAGACAGAGACAGAGCGGTTGAGACCACCTTGCTGACCTCCAGCAATGGGTGGCTGCTTCATGTAGAAACTGGGAGCTGGAGATTCACAATTGAATCTCTTCTCCTTTGTCCTTCCTGGGTACAGTTGATCTGAAATATATGTTAGCAGAACTTTGCTGGAGTGAGATTTTTTTGATCTTCTGCTACACTTTTCAGCTACACTTTTCACCAACCTTATCAAGCACAATGGCCAGTAACATTACCAACAAAAGGGACCCTGGTTCCATGAACTCTGGTGTATTTACTGGAAACTCAGAAATTTCTTGATCTTCTGGTCAAGAAGCCCCATGTAGAGGGAATCTGCTTAAAGTATGGCAAAATCATGGGTTGCTCTGTCATAAAGGCTTTGCCTTTGTTCAGTATACTAACGAGAGAGAAGCCCAAGCTGCTGTAGGAGGAGAGGGTGACAGAATGATTGCTGGTCAGGTTTTAGATATTAATCCGGCTGCAGAACCAAAAGCGAACCAAGGAAAAACAGGTATGAAATGATCTGCAGCGGAGATGTATGGGTCAGTACCAGGAAACCCTTCCCTGTACCCTCTACTCAACTCTTCTTTTGAATTGGACTATGACTTTCAATAGGATTATTGCGCTGGGAGGTACAGCTACCCAGCAAGAGTTTCCCCTCTTCTTCCTATTGCTCGGGCTGCAGTGCCCTCAAAACACCAGCATGTATCAGGAAACACCTCAAGGGGCAAAAGTGGTTTCAATACCAAAAGTGGTCAGCAGGGATCTTCTTTCAAATCTGCAAAATTGAAAGGAGATGACCTTCAGACTATGAAAAAGGAGTTCACACAGGCTAATCAAAAAGTGGGTTCCCTACTGGAAAGCCTGGAAAAATATTGAAAAAGAACAGAGCAACCAAGGATTAGAGATGGAAAATGATAAGTCAGAAGAAGAGGTGAGTAGCAGGTCCCTGAAGAAAGATGAGACTAATGTGACGATGGAGTCTGAGGTGGGTGCAGATGACTCTGCTGAGGAGGGGGACCTACAGGATGATGATGAGAGTGAAGATCGGGGAGATTATTAGCTGGAGTTGATCAAGGATGATGAAAAAGAGGCTGAGGAAGGAGAGGATGACAGAGACTGTGCCAATGGTGAGGATGACTTTTAAGCACATAGTGGGATTTAGAAATCTTAACCCATTATTTATCTACCTAGGTGCTTGTCTAAGATCTGATTTTCCACCTGATTCTCCCCCATAGTACTATCTTCAGCACATGTTCACTGTTCTCCTTCACCCTATCCCTTCCCTTGTTCACTGAGTCATTCTGCCCTGCACCTAGTCCCACTTTTGCTTCTTTTGATGCTCCAAGTAGTTACATTAACTTACATTATATCTTTACTTGTAATTTTTTGCTTTTCATTCTGATAGTTCTTTGACTTAACAATAAAAAGGGTGTACGGTTTTTATCAACTCTCTCCAAAATATTCTCTCATTATGCAGGGACTTTCCTCTATATTGTGAGTTCAGTACCTGCTTCCTTAACTGCAAAGGCATTCTCATTTAGTTGAGTAGCATATGAGAAGACTTGGGAGTTCTAGGGATGTGTGCTGTATCCCACGTGAGAGTGCTGTGTGGGGCTGTTCAGCATAATGTAACAATGTATTTTTTTTGTGCCATATCATGTAGCCCCTAGAAAAATAGTATAATAGTCTTAAGATTTGTTTTCTAAAGTTGAGAGATACAGTGGGTTATTTTCACGAATCGTCTGATGTTTGGAGCCTTTTTCTCAAAATAAAGCCTTACTTAAACAGGAATTTGGAGGGAATAAAAAGCCCTGATTTTTAATTTTAGTTGTAAAGTAAAACAAAGCTCTTTCTTAGGACCCATGTTTTTTCTCTAAAAACAGTACAAAAAAGTAAAAAAAAAATCCTAAGAAAATTATACCAAAATGTCTAGAACATAGCACAAAAGGTTTAATAAAATGTACTAACAAGTATAACTAATGTTGAGTGACCAAAACACAAGTTGCTTTTGTTTACAAAAATCATGTGCATAAAGTCAGATTCCAATGCTGTGTTCATGCTCGATGCAAAATTTTCTCAAAACTTACTCTCAATGTGGTGAAATAATAGTGATGAACTTTTGAGTGTTAAGTCATTCTTGCATCTCTGAAATGAATCTCACCTGATCAAGATGGATGATATGTTTTATATACTTTTGTTTTCTATTGGCTAATATTTTGTTAAGGATTTTTGCATCTATGTTTAATAGAGATATACATCTATAGTTCTCTATTCCTGGGGGATCCTTGTCCTGTTTGGGAATAAAAATTATACTGGGTTTGTAGAATAGGCTTGCCATCTATCTGGAGTAATTTATATCAGTGTCAGAAATTCACTGAATTCTTGAGAGAATTCTTCTGTGAAGCTTTCTGGCTGTGAGATTTTTTTTGATGATACTTTCTTGATATGCATATCTATTTCTTCTTTTTCTATGGGATGTTGAAGTTCTTGACCTCTAACTTGGATAATCTAGGGAGATATTGTTTTGCCAAGTATTTGACCATGTCTTCCATGTGGTTGAATTCTTTGAAATACAGATTATTATAGTACTTTATAATTAGCTCTTTAATCTCATTGGGTTCCATTGTGATTTCCCGGGTTTCATCCCTCATTCTTGCTTATTGATGTTTGCTTAATCCTCCCCTTGGTTAGGTTTCACATGATCTGTCAATTCTGTTGATCCTTTCAAAGAACCAGCTTTTTGGGCTGCATTTATTTTTTGGATTGTCTTTTGTTTTCCCACTCATTTAACTTTGTCCTGATTTTTATTATTTCTTTACTTTTGCTTTGGAGGGGCTATTTTGGGGACTGTTCTAGGTGCTTGAAGTTTGTGATAAAAAGATCATAAATATTTTTTTCATATATGCAATAATCACTCTTAGACTTCCTTTCATAAGAGCTTTTGCTATATCCTATGGGTTTTTTTGTAAATTGTATTCTCATTCTCATTAGTTTCTAGAAACTTCCTAATTTCCTCTCTAATCTGGGCCATTTATGTCACAGAAGACAATTATTCATCTTTGAGTTGTTTGTCTTTTTTTTCTGGTTGTCCTTTTGTTGATCTCCAGCTTTATGGCATGGTGATACAAGAAGAATGTCTAAGTGATATCTATGTGTTTGAATTTACACAGGCTCAACTTGTGTCCCAGCATGTGGTCTGTTTTCGATAATATGCCATGTGCACTTGAAAAAAATGTGATTTATTTTGGATTTAGATAGAGAGCTCTATAAATATCTATCAGATCCAGTCACTTAATTTTAGTGTTTAGTTATGTAGCCTTTTTGATGCGCTTCTTTCCCAGTCATCTTTTTCTGATAGTGTTGTATTAAAGTCAACTATGATGATTGTTGAGTCTATGATTTCTTTTGTCATCTTTTGAGTCATTTGAAGAGCTCAGGTCTCTTTTTAGACGTGTATATATTTATTGTGCTTACTGGTTCTTGGTCTACTGATCTTCTGAGCATTATATAGTGCCCAACCTTGTTTCTTGTTATGGTTTGCCCTGAGGTCAATTTTGTCAAAGATTAAGATTGCAACCCCTGATTTTTTAAGTTGCCATTTGCCTGGTATATTTCCCACCCACCTTTATTTTTATTCTGCATTTGTCTGTGAGCTTAAAATGTGTCATTTGCAAAAAGAAAAAAAGTGTCACTTGTAGCCAACAGATTAAAGGACTATATTTTGTGAGCCAGTATGCTAACTTTTGTCTTTTAATAGGCAAGTTAAGGTCATTGACATTCAAAATAATTAACACCATCTGTGGATTCAATGCTGTCGTCTCATATCTTTTGTGTTGGGTGTTTTCCTATCTCCTTGATATCAGTTTGCTGTATTTATATGGGGGACTTCATTCTTGCCTTCTTTTCCCTATGAAGAATGTTATCTTGGTAATTGTTTTTGGTGCATGGACTTCTGGATGGAGTTGAGTTATATAGTGATTGATTCTGTTTGTGGTCGGTGTCTGTTGGTCTTCTCACCACAGTCAGTGGACAAGGATTTCCCACAGGTTGGGTGTCTTATGGGATATTCTTTGAGTTTTAACTTGTCCAGGAATACTCTTAACCTCACGGTCTATCTTAATAGATAGCTTGGTAGGGTAAAAGATTCTCAGCTTGGCATGTTTTGCCTTCAGCTTTCAGCTTTCTCTCCTCTTCTTCTTGGTATTTGCTGATAAGTCTGAGCATATTATTACCTAAACAACTTTGTATGTTACCCCCTTGTTTTCTCTTGTTGCTCTTAAAATTTTTCTCTTTGTTCTCAAAGTTGGATAATTTAACTATAAGTGTCTTGGTATTATGTGCATTGGTGAGTTTTTCCTAGAGTTTAGTCTAATTATTGTCCTCTCTGCTTCATATAGGAATATCTGATTTTCATTCATTAAGATGGGGAATTTATTTCTAGAAATTCCCTTACTAATTTAGCTGTAGACTTCTTTGCTGTGTCTTGTTCTGAGGGACAAATTATTCAAAGATTGTTCTTTTTCATAGCAACTGCCATTGTTCTTAGGGTTTCTTCTACCTCGTTGATTATCTTGCTTGAATCTTTTTCCCATTGTTCAAGCCTGCCTGATTGTGTTTCAGCTTGCTGATATGATTCCCCACCTCTTCTAGTCTGTTGATGAGGTCTGTGATCTTTTGTTTTGCTTCTGCTACCTCATCCATTAGTTCTTATAATTCCCTTTGATGTGTGGACTTCATCTCCTCTAGCATGCCATAAAATATTCAGGGCTGGTTCACATTTGATGTTTATCACCTTGACAGTTTCCATCTATGGCAGAAACAGGAATACTTGTCCATCAATCAGCTGCAGAGAAACATAACCAAATGGTAGCACCCGTCATTAATTCTTCACAATTTACTTCTTGTACTTAGCTGGGTGCCATTTAATGTTATTGGATAGTGCAATAGCAACAGAAAAGAGAGATTTTCTCATATTACACGGGCAGAATGGACTGACCAACTTACTTTTCCTCCATTTTTTAAATTAAATTAAACTGAAAGGTACTTGTTCTGTTAAATATGAATTCAATATCCATGGTTACAGGCTAAATTTATATTAATTTTTTAAAAACTCTTGGCTTCCATATATTTTGAAGGACTTAAAGATAGCCTATTTTCTACCAAGTGTATCTCTAGGAATTTTTCTTTTGAGAGTAATATTCAGTATGCATACTTAAGCATAATTGTAATCACAAAATACTGCAAAGGATCTAAATTTCAATAATAGCAAAGGCAAATAAGTTGTGGGATAAGCATAGCATGGAACGCCCCAAACCACAATTTAGTCACCAAAATTCTTACTTTTACAAAGCATTTAATGTCAGGATTTTTTCACACCCAGTACTCTTAAGCAACAATACATGATATGATAAAACAGAAAGATCTCACTTTAAATCAATAAAATTAAATGTGCATACCTTTGCCTAGAGGTTACTTAACTTTCTGTCAACTTGATAAATAAGTGTACAGGTGTTGTCTAGCCTGTCGTCAATCAGGTCACAGCCTGATGATTCTTCCTTGTGGACATGGCCTTCCTATGAGGATTCTGGGCACTTCCTCTCTCTCTGCCTTTGTTTTCCTGTTGACAAGTCATGCGGAGACTTGTGGAGCCCTGTGAGATTCCCCTGCCCCCTCTCTGTTTTCACCTTTCTGTTGATGAGATTCATGGAGCCACCCTGACACCCGAGAGGGACCTGGAGATGTTTCCAATGCCAATGGATCCTCAAAACTTCACACCTATTAGCCTGTGATCTTCCTGCATTTTGCATTATTCCATATGCTGCGTGAATCTGAAGAGAGGCTTATGGACTAGTACAGGACTTAATTGCTAATATTAGACTTATGGATTTGATGGGGAATTAGTTGGGATGCTTTCTTTGATATAAAGCTCTTATATGTATATGAGTGTTAATGCATTTGTTTCTCCAGTCTACCTGAATGAACACAATATTCCACTAAAAACCCACTGCTTTCAAGTCAAATTTGACTCATCATCACCCCATAGAGAGTTTCTGAGGATTTACCAATCCTCGTGGGAACAGATCAGTTCATCATTCTCCCAAGGATTGACTGGTGGTTTGAACCACCAAACTTGTGGTTATTTCAACAGTGCCACCAAGGCTCCTTAATATGCATTTATACATATGAATAATTAAGAGATTTTGGAGTTATTACATTAGATGCCAAAGAAGCTATTGGTGGAATAGTGGTTTATTTTATTTTTTAAGGTTTCCTATATTAAAATGTTAAATAATCAATACAATGATAAGAAATACATATGGAAGATATAGTTTATTTGTTACCTTTAAGACATACTCTGGTCTGAAAAGTAAAAGTTTTTGGGAGGCGCTCAGAAGGACCAGTAGCCACCAGACAGACTGTGGTTCCTCAGGTTCTGGAAACCAGAAGGTGATTTCAGTTTCAGTTTGGGGTACATTTTACACTTTAAATGTAAAGTTTAACGGCTGAGCCCCGGTGGCATAGTGGTTGTGCGCGGGACTGCGGCCCACTGGGATGGAGGTTCAATTCCCGCTCACAGGAGCAAAGGCTAAGTCTCCTACTCCCACCACCAGGGCAGTGATGCCTAAAAAAAAAAAAGTAAAGTTTAGATTTTCAGTTATCTGGGTTGGAAGGATTTCTGGTTCCATAATCAAGAACACAAGTAGGAAAGGTTTTCTATGGAAAAACTTTTGCTTCCTGGAAGCAAGTTCTGTTTTAACTTTTGAAAGGTTAGCACTTCAAATCCCTCCATGTCAACAGGGATTTTGTTACAGAGGATGGGTGTTATCTTTCGTTTTAATCCTTTTATTTTAAAAAAGTTTAACTTAAAATACATTTTAAGAGCATTGTGTCCTTCCATAAATGACATTTAAAAATATTGGCATGTAACTCATATACCATACAATTTAATCGATCATTCAATCAAGTTAAGGAGAGTTATGAAATCGTTAACACAATCAATTGCAGATCATTTTTTTCTCATATTCTTTCTTATTCACGCCCCATTTTCCACCATCCTCCACTATCATGCCACTTAGGTCATTATTAATTCAGTGACTGTGTCTGTAGCTCATAACTCACTGCGCTTGAGTCTCTGCTGACTCATCGCAATTCTCTGTGGATCGCACGCGCTGTAAGCACTGACAGGAAGAGAAAGCCTGATCTTCCTTCTGCACAGCGGCTGCTGGCTTCAAGCTACGCACCATGCGGATCGCAGTCCAGTGCGACGCCATTTCACCTCCCTTTTGACCCATTTAACAGTCATTTCGGTTTTAATCATTTTCTGCTTTCTTTTTGATTAAGGTTCTCTACGTTACCTAGTCATTGTTGGTTTGTGTTGCTATTGTTTGGATTTGTATGGTTTTCTGTATAAGAACTCATGTACATCTGTGAGTTATGACTGTCTAGAGACTGTGGACTATGAGTTACAGACTGTGTTCTATACAGAAAATCATACAAAGCAAAACCAAGAAAGAATACCAGCAGAAAGAGCAGCCATGACTGAAGAGCATGGAGAAACCACAATAAAAAAGAAAGCAGAAAATATTAAAAACTGAAATAACTTTTAAAAGGTGAAAATGGAGATCAGATTGTGATATTACATTTTAACTTAACTGTACCTGCCTGCCAAAATCATCTTTGAGTAATCAAAATTAATAAGATTCATAGAAATATATTTTTATGGGGACAAAAAGAGCAGAAAGAAATAATGGGCAGATTTGCAGGGAAGAGTAAGGAAAAAAGAGACAAAAGACTCTGCGTTGCTTAGGTGTGGGTACAGACATTCTAATGTCGTAGCAGCATGACTGTGGGCAGGACTGTGCACTCAGAGAAAAATATGGGGGGAAAAGCAGCCCTTATGGGGAGGCAGTAAATTGAAATCTGCAGGCCTAATGGGAATGTGTATTTTTAGTAGTTTCACACCAGAGGACACTGGAAGAGGAGGTAGAAAAGAATTGGTGGCGGGGGGGGGGGGGCGGAGACATATTATAATAAAGCAAAGGTATAAAATAAAATAAAATCACCCTTATGGGTAGGCATTTCTGTTCCTTTCATAGTACTACTCCGTGTACTGTGCAAGTGTGCCATATGGGGCAGTTGGGCACGTTGGCAAGAGGGGGTGGGGTGCAGAGAACAAAGCAAGAAAGGAATAAGACAAAATAAAAAAGGTGCATAGTATATAGTGTACCAAGAATATGTGCACCAACCTGACCGAATGATCTGTTATCCAAGGAAGGCCTCCAGAGAGCAGTGAAGTAAGATGTATGAATGACTGGGTTGCCTTAGATGCCAGAAAAACAGTAATAGGGAGGAGTGAAATTCACCAATGAGGATCGTGCCACTGGTCAATGATAAAAAAAATCTATCAGCAGACATGGTTACGTTCCTATCTTAAGCAACTTTGGTCAACTTAGCTTTTAAATTCTTTTTTTCTTGCTGCAAGGAAGTATAAAATATCCCTTCTAAGGGAATATTTCCAATCGTTGTTAAGGAGATTTTCCTGTGCTTGCTATCTGGTGGTCATATTCTTCCATCTCCTAAATAAAATATTTTATAGAATTCATTAAATGATATATCATTTCATGAAAATTATCCCTTTAGACAGGATACTTTCCTCATGGGGTAAAGATCATATTTTCAATAGCAAAGGAGAGACTTTCCCCACTTCCGGATGCTAATCTGGTTTGGATCCATTTTTTTCTTTTTTTGTCTGGGTCCATTGTACTTTATTGATGGGATATGATATAAATGGGCTTGCTAAGGCCCTCCCCTTCCTTCAGGGGGTCTGGATGGAATATTCTGTGTGTTGGGGGATGGAGCTGGGGGCAAAGATTCCCCAGCAGCGGAGGGCCTCTCTTCCTCTAGTGCTGTTGCTGGGGCTGTGTCCAGAGAGACACTTACTTCTTGGAGGCCATGCGAACCATGAGGTCCACCACTCTGTTACTGTAGCCAAATTCATTGCCATACCAGGAAGTGAGCTTGACAAATTGTCGTTGAGGGCAATGCCAGCCACAGTACCAAAGGTGGAAGAGTGGGCGTCACTGTTGAAGTCACAGGAGAAAACCTGGCTCTCAGAGTAGCCCAGGAGACACTTTAGGGGACCATTGGCTGCCTGCTTCACCACCTTCTTGATATCATTGTACTTGCCAGCTTTCTCCAGATGGCAGGTGAGATCCATGACAGACGCATTGAGAGTGGGGACACGGAAGACCATGCCAGTGAGTTTCACATTCAGCTCTGGTATAACCTTGCCCACAAACTTGGCAGTACTGGTAGATGCCAGGATGATATTTTAGGCAGCCCCATGGCCATCACACCAGAGTCTCCCAGAGGGGCTGTCCACAGTCTACTGGGTGGCCGTGATGGCAGGGACTGTGGTCATGAGTACTTTCATGATCCCAAAATTGTCATGATGACCTTGGCCAGGGGGCCTAAGCAGTTGGTGGTGCAGGAGGCATTGCTATCAATCTTGAGGGAGTTGTCATCCTTCTCATGGTTCATGCCCATCCCATCACAAACATGGGGACATCAGCAGAAGGGGCAGAGATGATCACCCTTTTGGCACTGCCCTTCAAGGGAGCCCCAGCCTTCTCTAGAATTGTGAAGATTCCAGTGGACTCCACGACATTCTCAGCACCAACATCACCCCACTTGATGTTGGTGAGTTCTCACTCCTGGAAGATGGATAGGGGTTCCCCATTGATGAAAACTTCCTATTCTCAGCCTTGACAGTGCCATTGACCTTGCCATGGGTGGAATCATACATGAACATATAGATCATGTAGTTGAGATCATTGAAGGGGGTCATTGTTGACAACAATTTTCACTTTGCTAGACTGAATAGCAGCCCTGGAGACCAGGCACCCAATTTGGCAAAATCTGTTCACTCCCACCGTCACCATCATGTCTCCAGGATGGGGCTGGGATTTAACAGGAATGGAAAGAGGTGGCTGCTTGTCACATGAAGAGGAGCAGAGAATCTGGATCTCTTTTTTCAGACAAAACTTTTCAACCAGATAAATAGCCAGTTGCCATAGGATTGAGTTAATGATGGTGGTGATGATGACAACTAATGGTCTAATCAAGTATTGTATGTATTTGATCCCCTCAACAGGCCTAAATGATAGGTGAAACCTAAAATTAGAAACTGAATGACGTGTCCAAGGTCATATGGTTTAGAAGCAGCCACATTGATATTTCAACCTGGGTTTGGAACCCTCAAAGACATTCTTTGTTCTGAATAACTTCCAATTATTAAGTACTAACTCTGGGACAGGAACTGGGCTAGGTCCTGTAAACATTCCATTCTTAATCTTTAAAATGTCGCCTAAAAACACTCTCTCCCTAATAGAGCAGACACAAGAGAGTCTAGGGGTTTTCTGTAAGTAAATGTCAAAATGAATAACCTGGCCTAGAAAGGAACATCCTGTTTACCTTAGCTTATAGATAGACTGGAAACCAAGCACAAGGTTGACTGTATATGCAAGGACATGACAACCATGTCTAGACACCATACCCACTGAGCTCAGGAGAAATAAGATAACTTCCAAACTGTCACTGTAAGCTTCTCATCCTGAAGCCAGCCTGTCTTGGAGTTTTCTGAAGAAACAGAACTTGCTAAGCTTGGAGAGATGTAGGGCCCAACATTCAGAGTATTTGGACTCTAAATTTAGAGGAATCATTGTGCACTGCATTCTTCAGTACCAATTGTGTTGGAGAGTTCTAGAATAATGATTGAGGATCTGGAATTGGACAGATATGGGTTAGAATCAAACTCTGCCCCTTTCTCCCTGTGTTTAGACTTCATGAGTCTTAATAGTGGAGTCAGTGTGGTAATCAAAAGATAGTGTGTGCAATATATGGTACTTAGTCCAGTACTTTGCACACAGAAAGCCTGCAGCAAACACTGGATATCATTATATATCATCAGTTGCTGTATATCATGCCATGATCTCTATGGATATTACTTCCAAGAAAAGCTACTATTCAGAGTACTCTCAAACTCAAACTAGAGTGAAGAGATTTGGGCCCCTCTCCCATAAAAGTAAGCAACCACTTTGTTCATTTCTCCTGAATCAAATAGTACATTGCTTGAGCACTTGGTATGAGCCAAATATGAGCATGAACAGCTCACACTCCTATGACAAAAGTTGAAGGTGAAAGTTTGCTTTGTTCCAAACTCTTCTCCTGGCTCTTTTCCCACTAAGGCTCCCACCGCCAGCCCCTGCAAGGTCCAACTGCTTTTATTTACACTTAAGAAAAACACTATTGTGTGTAGAAGTAAAGAAACATATAATTTTTACATTTTTAGCTCTTACTTGAAGCACTTGGCATGCTCTTTACAGCCCATAAGAGATTGTAAAAACCCAGCCACCCACAGCGCAAGATGAAAAGCTGAATTTAAAATATGCACCTGAAATAATTTCTTTGGTTGTAGTAATTCAACATGTGCATGAAACATACTTCAACAATCTCAGATACTTGGGATGTAAATAAGAAATCATATTAACCTTCAGCAGCTCAGAAATCCAGCCAGTGCTCAGAATCTTTCCTGTTCCCATGTTCACCTGCTTAGTGTGGTAGTGCCAATTGTTCCAATGTCAGCTTCTCTATGGAGCTTTTACCTGCTTCAACATTGCCTCATCTGATCCTCACAGACCTGTGAGAGCAGGCAGGCAGGACTGCAGCCCCTGAAGGAGCAGTTACTTCAGTGACTCTCAAGAGATGCGGACCAACCACATCTCCTTCAGGCAAATTGCATTAGCAGAGGCCACATGTACCCATCTGTGCATTATCTCCAGAACCTAGCATACCGCTTTGCAAAAAACAAACACAAAACAAAACCCAGGGATTCAATGCATCAATACTGAAGGTGAAGTCCAAAGACATTTCAAAATTATGCAGTGAGTGAGTAGCAGGCATGGGTTGGAACATTAGTCTTCTAACTCCAAATCCAAAGTTAGAGGGATACTGTCTCTTGCAACTCATTTCCCCACCCTTTCCTTTTCCTCCCTTCCCACCTATATATGTCCCGATTCTTGTTAATAAGAGAACAATCAGGCAACAATCTAGCTAGGAGCTTAGAAAGTCATTGAGTGTTGCCAATAGATTCTTCTGGATTTCTGGTCAAATAAATGTGATGACTAGCCAAAATGACAGCTGGATTCCACTGTTCTGACAAGTGTGGCCCTGCTGCAGCATGGCATGGAAAGCAATAGCCAATGGAGTCTTCGGAGGAGTGTGAGGCCTCTATAGTTGTACCTTAGGACCCCAATGTGCTGCTTCACAACCATCAGAACTGGTGACTTAGGGAACCTCAGTATTTACTCACATGTATTTTTTCACACTTCTGAAGACTAAATGGGAGTCTGGGCCATGTCAGTTTCCCTCCCTATCCAGAATCTCTGGTTGCTCTTCGACTCTCTGGCTTTCCTTGGCCCATCTTCCTTTGCCTGAGTCGGTGCCTGTTTCATTCACTGACACTCAGAGTCATTTTATATGATCCTTCTAAGTACAGGGTGACAGAGATGAAAAACCCTCATAAAGTCATTATCATGCTGCCATGAAATGAGATTTCAAGTCTGCGGTGCACCAACGGGCTATCCTTGTGCCTCCTACTAGCCTTGTCTCAGCATTTATGAGCTGCTGCAGGTAAGAATATCATATCCCCCCACCCCTCTTTTCCAGGTGATCTTGAAGCATGCACTAGTGTAGGTGGAATTTGCGGGGAGCTTATTGTTGTTATTGTTTAGTGCCAATGAGTCAACTTCAGCTCAGCCATACTATGTACAGCAGAATAAAACACTGCCAGGGCCTGGACTCTCCTCATAATTGTTGTCTGAGCCCGTTGGTATGACCACCATGTCAGTCCATCTCATTGAGGAATTCCATCTTTTTTGCTGACTCTTTCCAGAGAGTTTATTAAATCTAAAACAGACTATTGGTCAGACTAGCCAAAATGTGATAGCCGCAAGAAGGGCAGGTCACCTCGGATGTTATCAGCAGAAGCACCTTTGGGGACCAGGTTATGGAGAAGGCTAGTGGTGGGGGACTTCATCTCCTTCAGGCCGTTTTCCTGGCCCCTAGGTATGTCTTGCCCACTGCTGTGTCCAGGCACCATGCTGAGTGTTGGCACGCTGAGCTTCCATTTTTAATGAGCTTACTGCTGGATTAGTGGTGGAAGGGACCAGAAAAAAAGTGCACGAATCACGCTCTGTGATCTATTTTGTTAAATCCATTTGCGAGAGAGGGAGGCTGTGGGCTTTTAGGAGGGATTGACTACTATCAGGAAAGGTACTTGAGGTGGTGGCCCCTGACGTGGGTGTGGGTAGGTGCACCGTATTCTGCCAGGGGCAGATTGGGGTGCATGCCTAGAGAAAAGCTTCTGGGCACAGGGCAGCACAGATGCACAAATCAACAGCTTATAGAGCAAAGGACAAGACAGGGAGTGAGAACAAAGGCAGCTGAGGGGGTTGGGATCACCAGGTGACTTGCCTGGGTATCAGCTATCATCAGGGAGCCATGGGTCGCAAGCACAGAAGAGCTCCCTGCAAGACTGTAAGAGTAGGAATGTCCAGGAGCTCGCCCACCAGACACGTATGACTGAAGGAGCTGGGTTTGGGCTGAAGCTCTGGGTGCATTTCAGAAAAGCTCCCCATTGACATGCCAGAGAGATGACTTTACAAGGTCTGTGTGGGTTCTGGCTTTGCAGCAGTCCGGTGGGAAATGCCAGGGGCTGGATGCTCAGAGCTGCCCCAACTGCAGTGCTGAAATCTTTAGGATCTAGTGACAGGTGAGGCTGGAAGCAAAAAGAATCAAAGGCAAGTCCGGGGAAAATCTCCCAACCAGGATTTCTCAGCCTCAGTATTGACATTTTGAGGCCACATCATCCTTTGCCGTGGGCTCGGCCTCCTGTTGAGGGATGTTCAGCAGCTTCCTTGGCCGCGCTCCACTAGGCGCCATTAGCAACCCCCACGCACCCTCAGCTTACAACCCTCCATGCCTCCGTTTGTTGCCATATCACCCCTGGAGGACTGAGAACCACTGTTCCAAAGGAAAGTGCTCCTGGGATCACTCTTTCATAGGAAAAACAAATTTAGATGAAAATGAGCTCAAGTGGGAGGCTTTGTCAGTAAAAGGGACACGTGTTTTCCACTGGTCAATGAAGGGGCTGGAAAAAAAAGGGCAGTGGTAGAATAATTTGGAAAGGGATATCAATAATGGTTGTACAACACGAAGAGTATAATCAATGGCAGTGAATTATACCTGCAGAAATTGTTTGATCAGAGAATATTTTGTTGTCTACATCTTCACCAAAATTAAAAAAATAAGTACATGAATAGCAATGAGTACCAGAAAGAAAAACATGTTCTAAAATTAATTGTGGTAATGATTGTACACACTTCTTGATATGATTGAATTACTGATTTATATGACATGTGGATGAAGTGCAAGTAAGACTGTTTAAAAATGCACAAGAACATATTCCAAGGATGTTTGGCCACAGCAGACGTCCAATGAGATGCCCTGATTACTTGTATATGTTATAATGTTCTTCTCTGGGAAAAAGAAAACAAATGACCCCTTGCTTTGTCTTCAGTTTTGTCAGCCAAGAAAAGCAACTCTTTGTGTCTTTGGTAAACTGGATTTTAAATGGGAAGAACCAACACGTTAACCCCCAACCCAAAGAACATTTGGACTGCTTTCAGAGAGTGAGGAGATCTACAGAGACCATGCTTAACTTTTTGTCTGAAGTGTTCCCTATGTTTCTAGAAGGAGATTCTGATTCTATGTGGTCTTTTTCTAAAGTGTAGCTTGCATGACATCTCTTGTAGGGTATTTTTTTTTTATGTATGCCACAGATCTCTAAAGGTTTTCATCCTTATCCAGTGTCATTTTCTAGGATTTCTTAACTTTTAGGAATACATTCTAAAAGCCTTGATGGTGCTGTGGGTCAGGCGTTGGGCTGCTAGCCCTAAGGTCGGTTGTTCAAATCTTGCATTTGTTGCCAGGGAGAAAAATAGGGCTGTCTGCTCCCAGAAAAATTGGATGGCAGTGGGATTGGGTGGGGTTTGTAAGAATAAATTCAAAAGCTCAGTTTGCTACACATTTCCTGAATGCCAAGTGGCATGCTTAAAAATACCATGGAGCAATATCAAAAAACTTCTCCTCTTATTCTCTTTAAATAATTTTTTTCAGTCAGAATTTGGAAAGTTGTTGAAATAGAAGTGAATTTTGCGAAGGCAGAAGCTGGCATCATTCTCCCAAGAGTGCAGAGAGCCATGCTGATAGAGTGACAGTGGTGTACCTTGGAGCTCCAGTGTCCTCTAGCTGGGAAGAGTGCTGTCATGCATGGAAGTCCATGGAAGAAACTAGCTCTTGAGAAGTATGTTAGACAGGGTTTTCTAGAGAAACAAAAGGTGGACACATGTTTTTTTTTACATATATAATAAGAAATGAACAGCTAATTATAGAGCAGTACAATGGCTCAGTGCAACTCACTTCCACTAGATAGTTAATACACTGGCAGTCCTTCAAGTCTTGAGGGCTGCCAGGTGCAAGTCAAGGAAGCAGAACAGACAGCTGAGTCCTCTGTAGGGCAATTTAGGCTATCCAGCCACAGGCAGCAAACAGTAAGGAGGGTCACCAACAATCGGCCAGATGATAGGATCTGACAGTTCCCAGCTCAAGCGACGTATACTCCAGTAGCACAATAAAGCGGGACTTGGAGGAACCTCAAACAACAGCATAGCAGTCCATGGGTTAGGTGTCCTATAGATAGTGCAGCATGCAAATTGAAGCAGAGAACAAGCAAGACAGCTGCACACTGGTCCAATCCTCAAAGAGCAAGAGACAAAAAAGGTGAGACTCAGCGAGTCATTTATCTCTCTGCCCATCCATTAATCCCACATGTATTCATTGGCCAGGTTGGCACAAGAAACCTTCTTATCACAGATAGTAATTTGAGCTAAGTTGATGAGACAGTAATTTGGGATGCAAAGAAGAATGAGACTTCAGCGGCTTCTGAGGAGCCCTTTATTTTACCCGATATTCTTCCCCCCCACTGACCTACTTTTCCACTCTCCGTCTGGAGCACAGCAGGCCTTGTTTGGTCATAGATCTTTCCGAATGTGCCTGCTCCATCTTGCTGAGCTGCAGCTCGGGCCGGATCGTACTGGCTGGAAGTCCACTGGGGATCGTGTTCCCAGCCCGAGTCGTTTCTTAACAGCAAAGTTTGTCATTTGCCCTTTTTTCTAGGACTCAGTTATATAAGATTGCTATGCTTATTTAGCAGTACCCTCAATTTTTCAAAACACCCCCTCCTGTGTAAACACTGCCTTTAAAGCAACTGCCATCTTTTAAAGTTAATGAATGTTTGGGGAGCACTTGGTAGAGGTGCAGGCAATTTATATATGGAGCTTTAAAAATCTTGTTTTGAATACAGGAAATAAAAGAACCTCTATGTGTACTAACACCTTAATTCATAGTGGTCTTTCTTACTCATTGTCCATTTTTCGCAAACAGAAAAGAATATTGAGCATATTAAGGCTCAGGTCAGGTGCACTTAATCCTCAAAATGACATCATTGCTCATTAACACTTTTGATAGTGTATTGGCCCTTTGTTAGTCCGGGTAGACTAGAGGAACAAAATCATAAACACGCATATGTATATAAGAAAGAGTTTTATACAAAAGGTAATTGTACAGTAAGAAAGCATTCCAACCCAATCCAGTCCAAGTCCACAAGTCTGATATTAGCCCACAGGTCTGTTACCAGTTATCAAGTCTTCTTCAGACACATGAAACACATGCAATGATGCTAAATGCAGGACGATCACAAGCCAGTGGGGAGAAAGACTTCGGATCCAGTGGTACTGCAAGCGTCTCAGAACTGGCAGAGGTCTGTGGCAGGTCTCTGTGGCTTCTCTGGCTTCAGAGGTCTGGTTGCATCCATGTGGCTTGTCTGGCTCAGGGCACTAAGGTAGTGCCCACACAGGAATTAAGCCTAGTCAGTGGAGCGTCTCCAAGCCAGTGTACTGAGAGAGACAGTGTCTCCTGCCCTCAAGAAGGAAGTACCAGACTTCCCAGAATTCTCAGGAGGTCATGCCCACACAGGGGTCTCCTTGGCTATCTCCAGATTGACAAGCTAGGCTTCACTCCTACACTCTTTTTATTTCACCCCTACACTGTCCATTTTCAAATTGACACCAGATTAATGACTACCACCGGCCCTGTGCTGTTCATAGTCTGATGTCTCCACCACTGCTTCCATACCTATTCATTGTGCATCCAAGTAAAATTAAATCCTTGATAGTGTTAACATTTTCCACGATATTGTCTATTGCTTTAGTTTTTAGGATTTTGGTATTGCCAAAGAGAATTGGTAAAGAATTTTGAAAGTACTATGAACCGCCTGAAAAAGGAACACACCTGTCTTGGAAGAAATACAGCTAGAATGTGCCCCAAATTAAGGCTGCGGGGACTGCCTCGTGGAATTTGAACATGTTGCCAGAAGAGACTAGTCTCTGAGAAAGGATACCATGCTTAGTAAAACAAAAAAGAGAAGCCGAGGCCTCTGTGCAGGGCGATCGCCCATGGCATCCTATGCGCCCGCTGGGTTCCGGGCACCGGCTTAGAGTCAGGATCAAGACTACAACAAGATGGCTGAGCAGGACTTGGGGGTGGGGGGCCTGAGCCCTCTCCAACAAATGGTGGCCTCGAGCGCTGGAGCAGTGGTCACCTCTCTCTTCATGGCACCCCTGGATGTGGGGAAGGTGCGCCTGCAGTCCCCGCGCCTCTGAGTGACCACTGAATGGAAGCAGTCCTCTGGAATCTGGAGCGTCGTCTACACCCAATGGAAGTGTCTCCTGTCCTTCAGTGGTGTCCCTCTATCTGTGCCCACACAGGGCCCTCTGTGCTATTGGTTTCACGACCCCACCTGATTCTCAGGCACAGATGCTTTTGTATAGATTGTGCGGCATTGAAGGTGCCAGGACCCTGCGGAGTGGCCTTCCAGCCACTCTGGTGATGACTGTGCTGGCCTCTCCCATCGGCTTCATCTCCTATGACCAACTCAAGACCTTCCTGTGTGACTGTGCCTTGACCACTGTCCTCTATGCCCCCATGGTGGCTGGCACTCTGGTCTGCTTGGGCACTGTGACTGTAGTCAACCCCTTGGAGCTGGTGAGGACGAAGCTACAGGCTCAGCATGTGTCCTATTGGGAGCTAGGCGCCTCTGTGCAGGCCAGTGACTCAGACAGCTGGTGCTCCCTGTGGCTGGTCTGGGGGTCCCCTTGCCCTTCTCAGCCCTGTATTGGTTCCACTAGGAGCTGGTGAAGAGTTGTCTGAGTGGGTCCAGGCCAAAGGGCTAGACATCCGTGGGCATCAGCTTTGTGACTGACAGCATCTCAGGGACGGTGGCAGCCTCCGTGCCCCTGCCCTGAGACGTAGTGAAGACTCAGCGCCAGGTCGTGCGCCGGGCACAGTGGAGGCTCTGAGAGTGAGGGCACCCCGGGGCGACTTCACCTGGGTGCTGCTGCGGAGGATCCAGTCTGAGTCGGGCACCAAGGGGCTCTTTGCAGGCTCTTTCCTGCCCCAGATCATCAAGGCTGCCCACTCCAGTGCCATTATAATCAGCACTTAAGAGTCTGGCAAAAGCTTCTTCCAGAAGCTTAATCAGCAGCGGCTGCCAGGCCCTTAAGAGGGGCCCCCGACCCCATCTGGATGGGCTATGGGCTGAAGGACACTGAGCCAAGGACCTTGTCCTTGGCACTGAGGGTTGGGCCCTGTGGCCTACCCTTGCTGGACCTCCCTCAGACTGGGCCTTCTTCCCACTGTGCCCCACACCCCAGCCTTAAGAACCCTCACTTTCTTAACCCGCCCCCAAGTTCAAGACCAAATTTGCTACCTGTCCCCACCTCTCCTCCCATGTATGTTTGCTGTAACTGGGCCTGCCACCGACCCCCCTACCTTCATTAATTCCTTACATATGAAGATGAAAACAAATTGAAATTAAAAAGTAATTTAAAAAGAAAACCTACAGGGAGTTGGATTGACGTAGTGGCTACAATAGTGTGCTGAAACAAGTAACATTTGTACGGGTGGCCCAGAACAAGGTAGTGCTTTATTCTGTTGTATGAAGGGTCCTTCACAGTTAGAGTAGACTTGAATACCCTTAACAGCACATGTGCGGTGAGCACAAGTGTATACCTGCAGGACTATACCTGGCAGGACTCTACTGCCACTTGCCCACCTTTTACTCTGTTCGAGAACCTTTGCTACAAAAGGAGAGCATTTTGTCCCAAAGGTTAGACCTTTATACTTTTATGTGAAACTTTGTTGACGATGACCATAGAAATACACTTTCCTTGCACGCTAACTTGAGTAGAGGTGCACCCACACTCATGTCTAACAGTTGAAGCATCCGTTTCGCAGAACTATAACCTTCACTAAACTTATTATGCACTCTCATCTATCTTAACTATTCTTGGCTTTCATTTTATAACGATTCATTTGACTTCGGGGATCCCTGGTGGTGCAGTGGGTTAAGCACTGCCAGGTTTCTCCTGGGAGGAAAGACGCAGTGAGTTGCTGTCATAAAGACGCAGCATCTCAGAATCCCAGAGGGGGAGTTTTACTTTGTCTCAAGGGTCGCTGGGAGTTGGCAGCCACTCAATGGCCATGGATTTTAAATGGACTTTACAGTCTGCTTGGGTGGGAAAATCATTGTCCTCATGGAAATAGCCACAGCAGCACGGTAGCCAACTGTACTTTGAAAAGTGTCTCAGGGCCTGTGCGTAGTTTCTCTTCACCATTGACATAAAACACAGGAGAAATCTGGCTGCCAAGCCAAGGCGCACAGACAAAGGGCTTACTCTTTCACTGGAAGGCCTCCTGTAGACACTGTGTGAAACCTCACTGGAATCGCACTGAGCACAGAAAGCAGAAGTCCATTCCCAACAAAGTCTTCCCCAGATGACTGGGATCTCTCTCCAAAGCACTCATGCTAGCAAAGCATGGAAGCCCCCTTTCCCCACATGTACACAGGTTTGTGCAGCCAGAAGACTCCTTAGAATCAAGGATTTTCACCTAAAGGTGTGGGAGAGCAAGTATGAATTGCTGAGGAAAAAGACTGCACATTGTGAATTTCTTTCTGCATCTTCATAGCTTGTAGCACATGTATTGCACTACAGCAATCTTTAAGAATAATCTTTGATTGAAGTTATGGACCATATGATTGTTCTGACTGTGTATCTGGGAATAAGGAAACTCTTGGAATGAGTTCACATGCATGCCCTTGCAGTAAGTTCCAACAGGCGTCAGAGTTGAGACTACGACAGGTGTCACAATAAAATGGTGAACAGAATTGTGATCATTGGAAAAAACAGAGCAGGGCGAAGTTATTGCTCTTGTGAGGTGAACTTGAGTTGGTTCCAACTAGTAGTGACCGCATGGACAATAGAAAAAAGCACTTTCTGGTTCTGAGCCACCCTTAAAACTGCTATATTTCATCCCATCTGTTTAAACCTCTGCCCCAGTCCACTTCTTTGTCTGACCTCTATTTGCCAAACATGGAATCTTTTTTGAGGGACCAGGCTTTCCTAAAAGCATGTCTGAAGTATGTAAGATGAAGTTTTAGCATCCTTACCTCTCAGGGGAATTCTGGCCATATACTTCTTCTTAGACAGTTTTTTTTTGTTCTTCTGGCAGTCATGGTCTTTTCAATATTCTTTGTCAACAAGCAGTTCAAATATATTGATTCTTTTGAGGTCTTTCTTATTGAACATCCAAACTTCACATGTATTTGTGGCAATTAAAAATATCCCAGCTTGGGTGGGTCAGACATACTTTAGTTCTCAAAGTGGCCTCTTTGCCTTCAACACTTTAAAGAGATCTTGTGCCATCAATTTGCCCAATGCAATACACTTGATTTTTTGACAGCTGTTCCCATGAACATTGACTGTGGATACAAACAAAGGGAAATCCTTGACAATCTTTAATCTCATTTCTGTTTAGCATGATGTTATATGTTGGCCTAGTCCTATGTGCTTGTTTTCTATAATGGAGACTATCATCTGTGATTTTCTTTAGTACATTCTTCTCACTTTTAGCATGTTTGGAAGCAAAACATGTTTATGTTATCTGCATGCTGGAAGTTATTAGTAAGTCATTGTCCAAACCCGATACTGTATTCTTCATCAAGTCCAGGTTATTAGTTCATTTGCTCAACGTAGAGTGAAAGGATTCAATTTGGATGCACACCTCTCCTGATTTTAAACCAGGAGGATTCTTCTGTCCCCCTGGCTGCCTCATTGTCGATCTGTAGGTTAGAAATGAGCACAATGAACTATTCTGGAAGTAGGTAATGGCCAGTCTATCATATCAAGGTATGCATGATAGTGAAAGGGCTGTGGACTGGGAGCAAGGTGGTTGAGTGTGGGGAAACAGTCACTCTCTCTCCCTTAAGAAAAGAGGGACCTTCTATTGATCTCCCCAGGGTAGTCCATGTTTCAGGGGCAAATTCTGATCAATCTGATTTAGCTATACTTGGCTGCTGGATCTGGAAGGTCTGGTCAACTGGCTAAAGCTCATAAACAAGGGGGCGCACTCTGCTCTCACCTGATGAATCACAACTACATTTTCAACATCCTGAATGCACAGCCAGTCCCTGGGGTGCAGAGCCAACCACGCTTTACAGGACCAGGTGGGCCTTTGGAGAGAGGGAGCGGAGGGGAGGGGATGGGATGTGGGGGTAGGCAGGGTTTTCCCACACTGCACAGGGTCATGGTCATGGTGATTCTCAGGTGTCTGGGGGAGATAGGAGGACAGCAAGGCTGCTCTGCTTGTCTAGGGCTCAAAGGAAGGCTTCAGTGACCAAGCTGTGCAGGCTCTTGTTCCAACTCCACCTCCCTTCTTGTTCTCAGCATGGCCTAAGGCGTTCCTTCATTTAAAACAATCAGACAACTTCTCTCAGGCCTGACTAATGAAAATAGCACTTTTCTTAAAAAGGATTTCAGTCAGTCTTTATTTCATAACATAAATTGTTATCAGTGCAAGGTTTTCCTACAGCATTACAATCAGCAATGGGGCTTAACTGAGCTTCATTAAAATCCAGTATGAGGAGGCATATCTAGGATCCTCTCCCCCCCCCCCCCGCCCTACCCCCACTGGACATATAGCATATTAGACAACATTAAATCATATATGCCTTAAAGTAGGCCTCAGATTGACCCAATCTTCTTGTGGCTTGAGGTGGAGAAACGGGCAGCACAGCACAGCTGGTGGAGAGATCTTGAGACCCTGCAGGTTTCCTGGGACTGCAGCCAAGGAAGCTGTGTGAGAACCCGCAGGCCCTGGGTGGACTCTCACATCAAGGCATGCACACGTGTCCTGGGAAGTAGCTCCAGTGTGGGTATGCAAATGGACATTCTTGCCCAGTGATGCTGTCCCCAAAGTAATGTGTGGTGCACAGTTTGAGGCTAGACTGCTTTTTCCCATGAGACTAGCTTCAGACACAAGAGAACGGGAGTTGGGGTGAGGTGAGTAAGAGGAGATCCCAAAACCAAGGGCCCCCGGGACTGGCTTGCCTGATCTCTTAACCACACCTGCTCCGTCCCACAAACACACAAGGTTCCAACGCACTCTGTCCGCTTGGAGATGCTCCCCGGCGTCTAGGGCAGGGTGTTCCGTGCCATGTCTTGGCCAGGTCTGAGAACAGCACACCTGGTCCACAGCACCACTGAATTGGCCTGCACTGGCCTGCACAGGCACCACATCAGGAAGCACCTCGCAACGCTGCCCTGTGCCAAAGAGAAGGTTCTGGAAAGGGGGGCTGACTGGTGGAATCCTGGCTGCCTCTGCACCACTGAATACCCCAGGAAAAAGTGGCAGAGTGAAAAGAAATACAAGTTCTAGAACATATGCCTGCTGGCCCTAGCAGCCCCTCATCATAGAAAGGGAAACTGAGGCCCGGTGTACAGACAATCAAATCCTGGGCTTCTAATCATACAGCACTGGTTGTGACACTGCTAGGAGGAATCCCTGTACAACTTCCGTACCATGAGCCTGCTCCTAAACCAAGCTCAGCACATCAAACTCCCCGCCATGCTGTTGATTCCGATTCCAACAGCCCTCTAGGCCTAGGGTTTACAGTGGAACCGCCGCTGAGGGGCTTCGAGGCTGTAAACCTGTCTATCCTCTCAGTATTATCTTTCTCTCACGGAGCAGCTGGTAGCTTCTAACTTCCCACCCTGGTGGTTAGCAACCTAACTTGGAATCCACCAGGCCCCCAGGCTCCTTCTAGTGGTTGTTAAAAACAAATACTACACCACAGGCCTAGAACCACCACATCTCTACAAGTTGTGGCTGGATGGACAAGCTAGAGCCAGGTTGTGCCTTCCAGGGACTTTTCTCTCCCCAAACCAGGAGTGATAGGAATCATGGGGCATCTCAGGAGGAAATATCAATGGACTGGCAGACTGGACCGACCATCAATGAGACGTGTATTCAGAGAATGGTTTCTCCCAGGAAAGTGTTTCATTCCCCTCCTAAGATGGAAGAGCCCAGGACGACATCTGGCTGCATAATTCCTTGAGGTGATACTGCGTATGAAGTGCAGCCCAGGGACCCTGGGAAGAGCTGGGATGATGCAAGCTGCAGCTGGGGACCACAGTGTGAGATACTCTGCCTCTGGTGAAATCACATGCCTCGAGGACATGGAGCTGTGGACCAGAGCGTGGGACACTCTCCCCCAGTGAAATTATGGGCCCCTGGGATATGGAACCAGCAGCAGAGGTTGCACGGAGATTGCCTGGTGTAGACCCCCAAGTGAGGCCCCGACTCTTTTGAGCAGAAACTCTGATCCACTACATTAAGGCAGCAGGGGCAACTGCTGTTCATCTGTCCCAATCCTGCTGCCATTATCCATCCACGAAACTTATTTCACATTCCCCAGCCTCACACTTATCAATAGTCTCTCCAGATGAGGTTTGTTTTCTTGTCCATTTTTGAGAGTCAGTTCATGCCTAGCTTCTATTCTGACACTTAAGGTGAGCCAGAGGCTTCAAACTCATAGTTATTTGCTTGAATCTACAAATGGATTAGGAGAAAAATCAGTCTTGAAACTTTAACGAAAACTAGCGTCTTCTTAAGAAAACATTTTAAAAGATACTTTCAACAGCATTAGCTTAATAACACTGTTGATATTTAAAGACTCCAAAATGAAGGATGACAAAAGGAAATATTTGAAGTGCCCTAAAAATCTGCCTTTCATAATGCAAATGGCCAGTTAAATAAGCTGTGGCCATGTAATTTAAGATCTATTATGATGGTCTGCATTTTACTAACAGAGTCTGAAAAGATAAGGTGGCTATTAAGCAAATGTTTTCACCTCACATTAATTACAGTTTTCGTGAAGGGACAGACATGCACTTCACACAATCACACATCTCTTTGAAACCAGCAAGGATCTACATGAAGGACCTGTCATTTCCCAGGCTTCTCTGTCAAATACTTCTATTGTAGCTTCCCCAAACCTCCTGCATACTTACTAAGGCTTGCTCCTACCCAGATAAAGAGACAGCAAAATTACTGGCTTCTTCCAAATTCTTATGCTCCAGTAACAAGCAAATTCTTCTCTAAAAGCTGATTGTCCAACACTGACCTTTTTAGTATGTAAATAGGTTATTTCTCTCCTTGTAGTTCAGCCAACAGTATGTAATGTAAGATTACAGGTTCTGAAGGGGAATTTCACATCTTCTTCGGAAAGTCAGTGTGTTTACACATGTGAATGTTCATGAATGAAGATGGCAGGTTGGGTAAGAGGCCAATGGAAGACCAGCCCTCAGAATTCCAAGCAGAAGCATGAGGAGAGTGAGTCTGTGGTTCCAATGATATGGAAATAGCTGAGGACTGTACTGGGAACGCAAGGGTTCCATCGACACACTCCGAGAGATGAAAGTCTGCACCACATAAGACTTTTTAATGGGAAAGAACCACTGCATCAACTAATTGTTGGTATTTATTGAAAGTGCATGAGCTTAAGAACCAGCCAACACATTTTTCTTTTAAAAGTACATATGTATCTTAAGCCTTTGTCATGATAAGTCAATTACACATAGTTCCCACAACATTCAGGAGTCTGTAAAGTCCTAATTTATGAAGTCTATGGTAGATATAAAGATATTGAGTCATGCTGATCAGATTTATTTGAAGGGTAAGGGCATTGAAAATGTGAGCAACCCAAACCTCAGTGCTTCTCACCAGAAGACTCCCCACCCCATAATTTTGATTTCACACTGCTTGGGATGCCAAGACATGCACTTGGAAATACACCTAAATGTGCCAGCCAGCAGCTGAACGGAGCTGGGGTTTCTTAGGGAACTGCTTGGCTTGGTCTCTGCTAGGTAGGTGCGTGCTCTGGGAAGTCACAGGATTTCCAATCCCAAGAAACCTATCCCAAGATTTCCTAGGCCTAGAAACTCAGTGTGCCCAGTTCCCAAGGCCTTGTCGCAGACAAGCAGTGACTGTACCAGCTGTCCATCCTAAGGCTCATCATCTCTGTGCAGCCCCGCCTGAGCCCAGCTGGGTTGGGTCTTGCCTCTTCAAGACCTTGGGACTTGCATCCTGTGATACCTGACAGTGACTTATCTGTTTCTGTTTCAGTTTCTGTAGCAGAGCGCAACTTCAAGGGCAACCCTCGCTAATCCATCCTCATAACCCCATGGAGTAGGGGAGGTCTGACACCTGCTACAGCACAGTACAGGTGTGTGATACAAGATGCCACTGTGAAACCGGCTGAGGGCTTGTCCCGCAGAGACTAATGTTGCAGTCACAAATGTTAACCTAATCCGCGCCAGAAAAACAACAAGCTTCTATCCTGTCGTCTCTTTTTTGCCAAATATGCGCCTTGCGGAAGAGGCTGGAAATTGACTGTGCTTTGGAATCGAACTAGTGCCTTAATTTGATACTCCCCAAAATGACATCCCATGGCTTCTTTTGAACAAAAATGGAGAAAGATTCTTGTTAACATTTGATTTGCTAGTCAGCCAATTCAAGGCAACTGTGCAGCATGTATTTTGATGGTTACATGATGGCCTTTTACTTCGATATCTGCTTTACACAGTTTGAGGCATTATTAATTAACTTGTTTGGCTTGCACACTACAACTAAATCACCCAGCATGTATTTTTTTCACTCTGCGAGACGACTTTCCACCCTTGCAATATGAGATCGTAATTAAATGACCTCTGACATTGACGTGACCAGGAAATAAGAGTAACTTTCCGCACACTGGGCCTTGTCCTGACTTGTAGCTCTCCACTTGACACTGTGGTTAGTTGCTGTCAATCTGGCTTTAAAGCATGGCATCCTTATGTACAGCAGAATAAAACACTGCACCACCCTGCTCTGGCTTCATAATCATTGGCATATTCGAGCCCATGGTTGCAGCTATTGTGACAATCTATTTTATTGAGAAAACCATTGGACTCTGTGTGCAGTTACAGAAATGAGAGGCTATGTTTGGATGACAGCAATTTCTTCATCTTGTTCTTGTTAGGTATCATTGAGTTCCTTCTGACCCCTGGCAACCCTGTGCACAGCAGAAAGAAAACACTGCTCCGTCTGGTACCATCCTTGTTCATATATTGAGCCCATTCTTAAAGCCACTGTGTCAAACCACTTCCTCGAGGGCCTCATCTTCTTTGATTTACTAAGTATGATGACTTTTTCCAGCAACTGGTCTCTCTTGACAAAATGTTGAAAGGATGTTAGAAAAAGTTTCACCACCCTTGCCTCTATGGAGCATTCTGGTTGTACTTCTTCCAAGACAGATCAATTTATCCTTTTTAGCAGTGCATTCAAGTCTTAGCTAAAACCACATCCCATGCGCACCGAGTTTTCTTTGGTCACTATACAAGTCTGGCATGCACATGAGACCGTGGAAAATAGCATGGCTTGGGTACACCTTCGTCTTCACAGGAACATCCTGCTTTCCAATACTTGAAAGAGGCTTGTTGGATCTCTTGACTGCAACTTCCATGTGCATTGATTGCGGACCCAAGTGAGACAAGATTCTTTACGACTTCAATCCTTTCTCCATCTGTCTTGATGCAACTTCCTGTTCCAATGGTGAGGATTTTGGTCTTCTTTACATTGAGTTGTAATTCATCGCGGAGACTGTGAGCTTTGAGCCTTCATCCACAAGTGCTTCGGGCCTTCCTCACTTTCAGCAAGCAAGGCTGTATCATTTTCATATCCAAGGTTGTTAGTGAGCCTTCCTCCAAACCTGATTGCACATCCTTCTTCCTGGGATCCAACTTCTCCGATATTTTGCTCCATATGCAGATTGAGTAAGTATGGTGAAAAGATACAACCCTAAAGCACAACTTCCCTTATTTTAAATCATGCAATATTTCTTGCATCTGTCATCCAGCTGCCTTTTAATCCATGAACAAGTTCAGAATGAGGGCAATGAAGTGTTCTCAAGTTTTTCTCAAGTTTGTTGATAATACTTATAATTTGTTCATGATCCACACAGTCGAATGTCTTTTTATAGCCAATGAGACACAAGTAAATATCTTTCTGGTATTCACTGCTTTTAGCCAAGATGCATCTGACATCAGTAAAGATAGTCCTTATTCCACGTCCTTTTCTGAATTCAACCTGGACCTCTCGCAGATCGCTATCAATGCACTGCTGCAACCATTGTTGGAGGATCATCAGCAAAATTTTACTTGAATATGCCATCAATGGTATTGTTCCATAATTTGGGCATTCTATTGGATCACCTTTCTTCGGAATGGACACAAATATAAATCTCTTCAAGTCAACTACAAAGGCAGGCAAATTTCTTGGTATAGTGATTAAATGCTTCCAGTGCTTCTCAGCTGGTTGAAACATTTCCATTGGTATTCAATCAGTTCCTAGAGTCTTGTTTTCAGCTAATGCTTTCGTTGTATCTTGAACTTCTTCCTTCAGTACTATTAGTCCTTGCTAATAAGCTACTTCCCCAAATGGTAGAATATCAGCTCCCTTGCAGCTCACAAATCTGAAAGTCTTATCACCATCTTTGTACACATGGGAATACAACACAAATGAAAGCATTACAGTATTTGAAGAAAAAAATACTTTCTTGTATTTTAATTTCAGTAGTAGATGGTGGTACTAAATTGAAAGGAGCAATGAATCTTCGAGGCCAACAAAACTACGTGTAAGTCCTTTGATATTAAAGCACTATATGAGCAACCTCCCTTAGGGCAGCAGCACTGTGCCAAAGAGCTTGACAGATCTGTGGGTGAGTCTTGAACCTTATAGCTTTGTTTTTCCTCTTCAGTGTTCTATTCCCAACCAATGAGTACAGGGTTGGGTGCAGAGCCCCTGAGTACACGAGTAGATTGTAAAGACCACCAAGTCAAAAAATCCTCAAGATTTGGAGTGAATTGAGGGTTGGGGGTGGGGGTTATAGAAAAGACATTCAGTTCCCAGGCACAATTCTAAGTTCTTATCGAGCAGTGCTCAGCAGAACCATATGAGTAGTGTCCAGTGGGATGAATCCAGAGTTCTAGAACCATGATTACAGGAAGGGCGATCCTCATCAGAGAAGTTCTTCCAACAGTGACAGGAGTCAGCATGGGCCAAGTGGCCAACATGAGCTGGTCCCTTCTCCATGCACAAGCCTCTACTAGCGTATGGTTATTCATCCTTCTTTACTGATAGTGCAAACCTCTCTGAGCATTAAGTCACTTGGCAAAAGTTATCAAGTGGGAAGGTTATCCCTGGGATGCTTGGGTCAATCTCCTTGATTGCCACCACATGAGGCAATCATTTCCTTTCTCCTGTCATTTAGCTGGGTCTTTTTTGTTCAATGCCTGTGCTTTCCTGCCTAATGGCTGACAGGTGACACAGTAACACAGTAACAGTGACACAGTAACAGCTGGGAAGTGGGGCATGGGTGCAAGAGGGTCCAGTGGGGTTGCCTCATCATTCATCGAATAACACTTGATTACTCTTTGAGACGGACAACTTCTAGGTTGCAATACTCAGCATCTGTACCTCCAAGCAGATCTGTTGAAGTCCTGATGGACTTACCTCACAATCAGCATGTTCCCAGCGACTTTGCTGGGGCCACAGCAGCTTGATAATAATTAGTAACACCACAAGGGATGGCAATGGCAGGGGACTTGGCAGGAGAACAATGCAGTGGGGCGACAGCACTTGGGACTCACACAGCGAGTACACAGCAGTCTCTGCCCTGGCACTGAAAGCAGCCTCTTTCCTTGGCAACAAGTACCATCCAGATGCCAAGCCTGAGGGGGTACCACAGTCTCCCCTCACAGAGGTACTGGTGTGCTTACAGATGTCTGCCTGTGTTGGTGTTGCGGGGTGGGGGATCTTTGGAGGTCCAAGCAACTGAATTTGGTGTCAGAGTGCTTTCAAAGGCCCACCTCTTTTCCTGATGAGGCTTGCCCAGTGGAAAGGTGCTCCCCAGAGAAGTCTTTGAGCCAGAGACCAAGTGTGCTTTACCCAGAAAGTTGTATCTCTTTGCCGACTTTGGGAAGTGAAGTTCCCCCTCAGTGATGCAAAACCAACTGCCCCCTTTTAGTTGTGTGCCTCTTTTGTTGAAAACACAAATAAATTATATATTCACATTTCATATCCTAGACCCCCCAAAATCAGTTTATGGTAAGTTCCCCCCCCTACGGAGTTATATATATATATATATATATATATATATATATATATATATATTTTAATGATTTCTTTGCTTCTCAGAGGAACACATTTCGGCTTCGAACCCTTGGGGAGGCTGTTTCTCAGGCAATTCCAGGATGTGCTGCTCCGTTTCCCAGAAGAATGTATTGACTGACCAGGAAACAGACCTCTTTGGCAGAACCAGCTTGGTAAAGTGTGCCCCAATATTGAGTCTCGTCTAAATTTCCCTGCTGCTTACTTTCTTTGTGAGCTCTTCTGCACACATGAATAAAGATGTGCACACCCATGCCCATTTCATCAGGAGCTTCCTCTCCTCGTGCCTTTGGGTCTGTGGACCTGGCCTCACTTACCCTGGTGCTAATGACAGGGAGCCTAATGGATTTTGAAACTACCTGAAGATCAACAGAAGATAAAGCTAAAGGTAGCCTTCTTTGTTAAGTAAGTAAAAGACATCATTAGCATTTTGTAATTTTTAGGCACTAGCCTTTTCTTTACAATGATTGGAATTATGCATTTATAAAAAGAGAAACATTACATCACACCAACATTTCAGAAAATTGATTTGTTCTGGAGCCATATAAAACCACACCAATATTTCCTGCTTTCTGGTGCATGGTGCAGAATCTTGGCTGAAGCTCAGTTCCAAGCTATACACAAGCTATCATGCTCAGTAATCTAGTTTCTCTGCGAAGGTAAATATCACCTGATGTGAATATGCACAGATAATATATCTGACCTTTTCCAATTTATCAGCATTCAAGAAAACAGAAAGCATCTACCACTCTGTTATTTTTTATTTTGAAAAAAAGAAAGAAAGCAAGCAAACTCTGAGCATTTAAATGGCCAGAAAAAGTACTTGGCACAGGCCACAAACTGAGAAGCAAAGAGATGATGAAGGAATGGGTTCAGCCTGCATTTCCACGCTGTGTCTCCAGGCAGTCAGAAACACCAGCACCGACTTGGGACCTGTGCAGTTCGAGTCGATCCCTGGACCCCAATCTCTCCTTCGTCGCTACCTGTGGCCTTCCACCCTGCCCTTTCTCCCTCTTTCTACTGCTCCTGGATCACCTGCCTCCCCAATGGCTTCTCTCCATTCAGTCTGGAGGTCTCGCTCTGTGCAGCACTGATTTAGAGACCTGTCAAGTGCGGACACAGCATGGCTTTCTGGTGATAAGCTAGTATATGAGCCAAGAACATTAACTTAATCTGAAACAGGCTCTCTGTGGCATGGAATTCACATCCTTCAATTAGAATTCTGTGTGGAAGCAACAGCTAGAAGAAGGCAAACAAGACCCGAGGCTCCCTACCACTCCCTACCAAACACCAGCGGACGGGGGCAAAGCCGTGCACAGTCAGTTGGCAGCCTTTTCTTTTCAAAAGGACAGATGAGAAATACCCTCGTTGCCATTTACAAAACTAACAGGATATATTTCAGCTCAGAGAAATTAAGTTTAGGATCTTATTGTATTTATAGTTTACGTTTGTTTTGGATGCTAATTTTACACATCTATGATATCTAGCGAAAATGCCAGGCTATCTCATTTCCATTTTTAAAGAAATGTACCAAGATGGTACCAAAGCACTTATTACATGCATGCACAGGGCATGAGAAATATCATAGATTAATGGTTGACATGATTTGTCCCGAAATGAAGTAACTCTTTGTTTCCCACTTAAGACAATATATTTTTAATGCAGAATTTGGAAATGTATATTTAAAATCAGTATTAGTAACTGCTCTCTGCTTCTAAGTAACTTATGTCAACTTAACATATTAAAGAATAAGTTAATAGCCAAGGTATATTTGAGGGCATGAGCTGAGGTTTCTCTGACCTTACCCCAAAGTAATGAATTTCCTTTGGTCTCTTACTTCTATGTGGTGAGTGGCCGGTTGGCGCTGACGCATGGTGACCTTGTATGTAACACAGAAGGAGCCATTGCCACGTTCAGTGGCTTCTGCATGGCTTCTGGTATTGTTTGGGTCCATTCCTGTGGCGACTGTGTCCGTCTAGTTCATTGAAAGGCACTACTATGGGAAATAATGAGGCTTTGTTAAGGATGCTTCCTGTTGCTTACATTGTGTTTGGAAGGAAACCTGGATGTGCTATAAATTAAAGACTTCATTTCCAAGATGAAATAAACTCGTTTCTTGTAAAGATATGGTAAGCCCTTTCTCAAGTAAACGATCTTCTTAGACAAAGCCTGTTTGCACTGCTGCTGAAAATAACCACCTTTAGAATCAGTAATTTTCCCTAAAAGGCTACCTTCCACTTGAAGACATTGTGGTGGTGTCACTATTAAGAGGTCATGTTTTAAGGCTTAAGGATTGCACTGTTATACATCTTGATCATGAATGAGAGAAGAAAGGCAGCACTTTCAGGAGATTTTTTTTTTAAAAAACAACATTTTATTAGGAGCTCATATAACTCTTATCACAATCCATACATAGATACATTGTGTCAAGCACATTTGTACATTTGTTGCCATCATCATTCTCAAAACATTTGCTTTCCACTTGAGCCCTTAGAATCAGTTCCTCCTTGTCCCTTCCCTCCCCACTCTTCTGTCTCCATGAACCCTTGATCATTTATAATTTATTATTATTATGAGGATTGTGTCCTATCAGAGCACATGGCAGCAAGTGAAAGGGGAGGGAGAGAGAATGGAGCACATTCTGGACCACCAAGCCTGGAGGATGATATCCCTGCTCAGAGGAGCCAATGCACAGAAAGGACCATATGGCCAGTCCCACTATGAGACAAGACATCCCTCCCTGACCCATAGCCCTACAGGGGAAGACACAGTAGACACAGTGCAGGATTGCCCTCAATCAGACCTCATCACACCGAGGCAAAAAACTAAGGGTGTGCAACAGAACAGAAATGGGAGCTGAGTAAGGAAGTCCCGAGGGAATACCAAAAATGGACTTTGGTGCCAGGATTGGCACCCCACTAGACTAGACCGGAAAATACTCCTAAAGATCAACAAACAGACTTGAACTATTTACAGTCTTTTTTTTTTTTGACACTTTTTTTTTCTTGTTGTTTCATTGTTTTGCTTCCTTTTGCTGCTTTATTTTGCCCTGTCTTGTTTAGGTTTTTTTTTGTCTCTATTATTATATCTGCAGGTCTATCTAGATAAGATAGGCTGGTCGAACAATCTGGAGGGGAAAACAATAGGACCAATGGTTCTTGAGGGACATGGCAGAGTGGGAGGTGGGGGAAAGGAAATGGCGTTAACAAACCCAGGGACAAGGGAACAAGAAGTGATCCAAAATCAGTGGTAAGGAGAGTGTAAGAGGCCTGGTAGGACTTGATGAAGGGCAATGTAATTGAGAGAAATTACTGAAACCCAAATGAAGGCTGAGCATGATAATGGGACAAGAGGAAAGTAAAAGGAAACAGAAAAAAGAACTAGGAGACAAGGGCATTTATAGAGGTCTAAATACAGGCATGTGTATAAGTAAATACATTTATATATGATGATGGGGAAATAAATCTCTGTGCATATATTTATAGGTTTAGTATTAATGTAGCAGATGGATATTGGGCCACCATTCAAGTATTCCTGCAGTACAAGAGTACTTTGTTCTATTAAACTGGTGCTTCATGATGCTCATGTTCCCGACATAATCACTGAAGACAAATGGATGCATAGACAAATGTGATGAAGAAAGCTGATGGTGCCCAGCTTTCAAAAGATATAGTGCCCGGGGTCTTAAAGGCTTGAAGGTAAAGAAGCAACCCTCTATCTGAGAAGCAACAAAGCCCAAATGGAAGAAGCACACCAGCCTGTGTGATCATGAGGGTTCAAAGGCATCAGGTATCAGGCATCAAAGAACAAAAAATCATATCATTGGGAATGAAGGGGAGCACAGATTGGGGACACAAAATCCATCTGTAGGCAACTGGACATCCCCTTACAGAAGGGTCACAGGGAGGAGAAGAGCCATTCAGAGTGCATTATAGCATCAGCGAAACATACAAGTTTCCTCTAGGTCTTTAATGGTTCCTCCATGATCCCAATTCTACCATATGAATCCAGCTAGACCAGAGCATAGTCACCAGTACAGATAGCAACTGGAAACACAGGGGATGCAGTACAGATGATCTCCTCAGGACCGGTGGTGAGAGTGAAGATACTGGGATGGTGGAGAGAAGGTGAGGCAGAAAGGGGGAACCGACTACAAGGATCTACATATAACCTCCTCCCCGGAGGACAGACAACAGAAAAGTGGATGAAGGGAGATGTGGATTACTGGAGATTTTTAAAACAACAGAACCCTTTCTTTATTATGAAGTACAAAAGGCAAGCTCCTAAGATTTGTGTGTTTATGTGGGTGGGGAAGGAGTATTAAAAAACAAAACAAAACAAAAATAGTGTTAGGAAGCTAGAGAATTTTTAAAAAGCTAGTGTTTGAGGAAGACGGATTCAGGTAAGTTGCTACCACACTTTCAATAGCCTATTTGCTGTAATATGGGTAATGTTTAGAAACTGCCAGCAGAGCTTCCAATAAACCATTTGAGATGGAAAACATTGAAAGCAAGATTGAACAGTGACATAACAAAATCGCAGTGATGGAAACTGTGTCTAAAATAAATGAGAAATAGCACGTTTTTGAGGCCAGCTGACTCCCTGCCCCCTGATTCCCAAATAAGCAGTATTTTCAGGGAAGAAAGCTGATTCTCATCTTTCCATCTTCATTAAAGCAGATAGCCTCATACTAAATATTCTTCAATTACACAGTCAGACTTCATTATGTCAAATTCTAATCTATCCTGGGAATAGCAGTATCATTTGAAATTTTTAGAAGCTGTGTAAAAGTTTAAGAACAGACTAGGCATGTTTGTCATAATGAGAGAGTAAACAGTTGTCCCCTAGTTTTTGAAAGTTTCTTTAGCAAATAATACGCTCAATGCTTCAATCACATTAAGAAGAACTGTACAATCATCACTACAATCAGGTTTAGAATTTTTTTTCATTATTAGCTCCCTATTTAACCCCAATCTCCCCTGTTATATCCCCAAAGAAACATTAATTCAAATATTGTGTCTTTAGAAATGTCTATTCTGGCTTTCATATAGATGAAAAATATATATTTAAACTAACATGAATTACAAAGTAAAGCAGATTAAAAACCTCAATTGAAATGAAAGCCAAAATATTGAAAACTAGAACAAATTTAAATGGATCCTAAGGGAGATGAAATGATAGGGTACTGAATTTTAACCAAACTGTTTTGGTAACAATCCACTTTCCAATGCATTCTGCATGATAGCAAGACTTTTCACATTCCTGGCCTATAGTCAGAGTTAATATTCACCAGGGGCTTAATCCACATTTTTTGGGGGAGGGGGGCATCACTGCCCTCTTCAGCTTTATGTGGGAGTAGGAGGCCCAACCCCACAGCTGGAATTGAACCTCCGTCCCAGTGGGCCGCAGTCCCGCACAACCACTACGCCACCGGGGCTCAGCCCCACATTTATTTCTTTTAAAAAACATACAAGCAAAACAGCGAAAACTTCAAAATGGGTCGAAAGGGAGATCAAATATGACATTTTGACCTAAATCTGCCTGCTATCACCAATTTTACAATGCTATCGTTCTAATAATGGGGCTAGTCATATCCTTCAACTATTATTGGGGGAATTCACAAAAGACTGAATGCATGTATAGGCCCTGAAAATGGGTTTGGCCTTCCACTGTAATCCCTAGCCTTCTCCGAGCCACATGTTCACAATTCAAGCTCTGATCCATTGCTTCCTGTACATTTGGACTGAATTATTTATAGTCCTTGGAGCACACTGGCTGGTGTGCTTCATCCATGTGGAGCCAGTTGATGCCTCACTTAAATGCCTCCGTGTTTGAAAACAAGCCTCTAAGACCCCAGATGTTATACTTTCTGATAGATGGGCACCATCTAGTTTCATCACCACCTTTTGCTATAGCGCCTGTATCTTCAGTGATTTTTCATGAGTCTGCCCCATTTTTGAAGTTTGAATCCCACTGCCATTGGACTAAACCCGATTTATAGTGGCTCTACGTAGGCCTTCCAAGATTGTAAATCTTTATGGGAGTCTATAGCCTCATCTTTCTCCTCAGGAAGAGCTGGAGAGTTGGAAAAAAAAAATCTTGTGGTGTAGCAGTTCAATATTTACCTGACAGCACCATTAGGGCTCCTGTGGTGATGTCCATATTGTGGCTGTGAGATGTGCTTTAGGGTACATAGAGATCTCAACCTCAAATAGAATTTAAAGAGAACATCTATTAAGTCTTAAAAGACAACACAAAGGCAAATACATACCATTTGGATAAGGGACGTCATTAGCATGAGGTCGAAATGGTCTCTGCAAATGTTCAGCAAGACATAGAACAAAGGAAACTGTCAGGAATTCATGATTGGTGGCTACAGTAGTTAGAGATTAGGTGAACTCTGAACTTCTGGGTATGGTTTGGAATGGATAGCAGCCTGATGATACCTCCTTGAAGCTATAAACCTTTTTGTATAAGAAAGAGGCTTTCTCTCTCTTTGCTCCTGCCCCTTCCTGCTTGCAGGGACTCCGCCTGCCTCTAGGCGCCGCCAAGTCGCTATGATCTGCCCTGTTTCCACCAAGCGGGGATTCACGTGACTCAGCACCCACCCGTCTGTGAGCCCTCTTCAGCTTTCTGTGGCAGCAGCCTGCAACTATGTGAGTCCCTCTATTATGGAGAGTTCTCTGTGTCATCCAAAATTGACTCTGATGATCGCCAGCTTCATCACCAGTGTCATCTCATCAAGTCCTACTGACCGTATGGGGCAGAGTAGAAGTGTCCCCAGGAGTTGAAAGTGGAAGCAAGGCTCACCGCTCTCCCACCGAAGGGCTGAGAGTTTCCATCTGCTGACGTGTGGTTAGTTATAGCAGCACGATTCCCAACCACCAGACCACCAGAGCTCCTTGGCTACGGTGACAGATGAACACAAATTCGATGAAACATGTTAAACACGCTTAATGATTTCATCACAGAACCCTTCAGATAACTCTATGTTTGAGGGAAAGGTCTTTCGAAACATTTCAGAGACTAATGTGTTTCAGATACTGAACGAAAAGGAGCCCTTCTTGGGGGGTTATCACCTCCCCCACATATATCATTTCATCAACGAGCTGGAATGGGAAATCAGTTCCCAACCTGTCTCTGAAGACTTCCCCGGCTAGCCTCTGACTTCTTTTTCAAATCACTTGAAATTCACCCTCAGCTTCTCCCTCTTTGGCCCACTTCAGACTTTGTGAGTTTATGACAGTCACAGAGCTATAGTGGTTATGTTTCCATTTGTTTCTTGATGAAAACATTAATTGGTGTGTTGCAGTGATATGCATTCAAAGTACTTGCCTGAACCATTCTTATGGATTACTTTTGGACTTCTCTTGAATCATGGACAATGATTTTAGGGTCTGTCGGGAATTTTTTCCCATCAGAGGTAAAAAATGTAGAAGTGCAGATTTTTGGTCACAATAATATTGGTCATTTCTAGGCAGGAACAAAGAAAAGTGCTGCTTGGGCCTCACACTGCACTTCCTTAATGACAAGGAAAATGCCTTTCCTTTTTTCTCAGAGCTCCAGAGCAGAGGCACTATGGGAAAGGGGAACAATTTAATGACAGCTTTTACCTGCTGGATGAAGCTAAGCACCCTATTTATAAACTGCTCCAAAATTTAAGTAAAAAGCTCTTAGCCCTCCAAAACTCAAATGAGAGCGTTTTCTTTCCTAAGAATGAAAACACAAAGGAGAAACACAAGCTGGGAAAGAAGTACATTATGGATTGAACGAAAAGCAATAGTGTGAAAGACGATAGTAGCAGAATCAGTAGGAAGTCAAAAGATGGATCTTCAGCTACAACGGCCCTGAAATAACTCTGGAGCTGAGATGGTATGATTTATAGTCTCAAGTTGTAGGCCTGGAGCTAGAGACACATCACATGTGATTAAAGAGTGGGCACACTGCTCTGCTCATCGTGTTCCCAGGGACTAGACTCAAAGCCCTGTCCTATCTCCAGCTTACCAAGTCCAGCACGAATCCAGCACTCCCGTCAAGCCAGAAAAGTTGGAGTCATCTTTTTTTTTTTAATTGGCTTTATTCCTCTTCAATGAACTCCCTCAGCCAACAGAAAAACCCAAACAGAAAATGGGAAGATGCTTCCCCCTGACCCCCTGCTGGGGAGGGGCCCCCTTGCCCCGCCAAAAGCATCTTAGGTAAAGAAAATGAGAAACAAAGAGGAATTGAATTTTTTTCTAAGGCCACATAGTTTAGAAAGTGGCAGAGATAGGATCCACAATTGGTCTGGAGGATGAGGACTTAGGGAAATAACATGGGAATTATTTGTCCGGGAGTTAGGATGCTTACACATTGTGTTAGGCAGTGTTCTCTAGAGAAAAAAATCAGGCCACTTACATATAAAGGATAGGTTTATATAGCAAGAAGGAATATAATGGCTACTTAGCCTACACAGCAGTACGAAGGGCTCAGTTTAAGTACCTTCAATTCATGTTGGCTGTCATTTCAAGGTCAAGGAAGCAGACAGTGGAGCCTGTCCTCAGGTAAGACAGGCAGAGTCTACCTGCAGGCAGCAGACAGCAGGGTGGGTAAGCAAAGAAGCTGGGGAACTTAGCAAAGCAGACCTCAATGGGATTTTGAAGTCAAGCAATGTAGGTATAGTGACACCATCCACCAGCCACAAGCTCAAGCAATGTACTTACCAGCCGTGCAGCGAAAGCTGGTCTCAAAGGATCCTCAAGCTCTCACTATGATCCATGGGTTTGCTCAGCCCACAGGTACAGCACATGGCTGAGACACAGAAGGAGCTCAGCAGGAAGATGAGAGGAGATGCCGGTTGTGGAAAGTATTTATCTTGGTCACCCTCTAATCAAGCTGTGACCTCATTAAACTCTGCCCACATGTTGCTACAGAGGCCTAGTTGGCACAATACACCTAACTCACATACTTCAAGGCATAGTGGGGTCTGCTGCATGGATTTTAGAAGTGTCCGTTGCATGGAAAGTCAGTTGGCGCTGCAACTGTGTGCAGACTGAAGGTTGAGAGGGTCTAGCAAGTGTGAACCAGGAGAGAGGCTAATTCGACAGATGCTGGCAGTTGGCGTCCAGAGGGTGAAGGACGACCCTGAGGGTCCTACAGAGACACATAGTGACTCAACTGGTGTCCCTGACATCAATCAGTCATCAAGGGTACGAGCAATAACATAGTCTTAGCCTAATCTGGAAATTAAGGGTGAGCAGGGCACAGAGAGCAACCAGTTACCAGAAATTGGATTGGACAAGCAGCCGATTCACCTGTGAATAACAGGTGCTGGCAGAGGCCAGAAGAGATCATGCTTTTAATTTTCTCCATCAGACGGAAGACAGGGGCAGACTGTAAAGCCTCTTATAGATAAAATCTGTTTTATACATCAGAGTACTTGGGGCATCATAACAATCTTGTGAGACATCATAAACCCATTTGCACATTAGCAAACTGATGTCTAATAATCTGTCGAGAGTCACAGAGCAACATGTGACAGAGGTAGCAATCAAATCCAGCATGCGTCACTGTCACTTGTCTTTTTATATATATAATTTTATTAGAGGCTCATCCAACTCTTATCACAATCCATCCATCCATCCATTGTGTCAAGTACATTTGTACATTTTTTGCCATTGTCATTCTCAAAACATTTGTTTTCTACTTGAGCCCTTGGTATCAGCTCCTTGTTTTTTCCCCTCTCTCCCTGTCCTACCCTTCGTCATGCACCCTTGATAATTTATAAACTATTGCTATTTTGTCATCTCTTACATTGTCCGACGTCTCCCTTTCGCACTTTTCTGTTGTCGGTCCTCCAGGGAGGAGGTTATAATCAGTTCCCCCTTTCTACCCCACCTTCCTTCCACCTTCCCAGTATCACCACTCTCACTACTGGTTCTGAAGGGTTCCTCTGTCCTAGACTCCTTGTGTTTCCAGTTCCTATCTGTACTAGTGAATATCCTCTAGTCTAGCCAGATCTGTAAGGTAGAATTGGAATCACAATAGTGGTGGGGGGAACAGCTAAGAACTAAAGGAAAGTTGTATGTTTTGCTGATGCTATATATTTGGGGTGGTGGTGCATCACTGCCCTCTGGTGGTCGTGGAAGCTACCCAGCCTTGCTCCTCAAGAGCCATTGCTGGATTTGAACCACCAAGCTCGCGGGCTGTAGTCCTGTACTCAATCACTACACCACAGGGCTCAGCCCTGCTAATACTATATTGCACCACTGGCTGGCTCATCTCCTCCCCACGACCCTTCCCTAAAGAAATGTCCAATTGCCTACAGATGGGCTTTGGGTCCCCAATCTTCCCTTCCCTCATTCACAATGACATGATTTTTTTGTTCCTTGATGCCTGATATCTGATCCCTTTGACCCATTGTGATCACACAGGCTAGTGTATTTCTTCCATATGGGTTTTATTGTTTCTGAGCTAGATGACTACTTGTTTACATTCAAGTCTTTAAAATCCCAGACACTATCTTTTGATAGAATGGCATCAACAGCTTTCTTCATCACATGTTTATGCACCCACTTCATTTTCTGTGATCATGTCAGGAAGGTGAGCATCATGGAATGCCAGTTTAATAGAACAAAGCATTGTGGAAGTACTTGAGTGGAAACCCAATGTCCATTTGCTACCCTAATACTAAGCCTATAAATATATGCACATAAACCTATTTCCCCACATCATTCATAAATATATTTACATGTGTACATGCCTGTGTTTAGACCTCTGCAAATGCCCTTTACTACCTAGTTCTTTCTGCTTTCCTCTTGGCCCACTCTCATTCTCAGCCCTCACTGGGGTTTCAGTAATTCCTCTAACTTACATTACCCTTGATCAATCCCTCTTACACCAGCTTTGCCCACTGATTTTGGATCACTTGTTCCCTTGTTCCTGGGTTTGTTAATACCACTTTCTCCACACACACTCCCTACCTCCTCGTCTCTCATATCCCTCTGGAACCATTGATCCTCCTCCAGATCATTTATCCTGTGTATCTTATCTAGATAGACCTGCAGAGATAATTATATGCACAAAAACAAGAAGTGAAAAGCAAAGGAGCAACAAAATTAAAAAACCAATGGCAAAAACAAGAAGTCTGAAAATAGTTCAAGATGTGTCTGTTGAACTTTAGGGGTATTTTCCAGTCAAGTCTGATAGGTACAACATCTTGGTCACAAAGTCTATTTTCGGTGTTCCGTCGGGACTTCTTTGCTCTGTTCCCCTTGCTGTTCTGTTGCATGCCGTAATGCACTGCCTCCGTGAGGTGGGGTCCAATGGGGTGCAATTTCCACACTGTCTCTCCAGTGTTGCCCCCTGCAGGGCGATGGGTCAGTGAGAATGTCATGCCTGGTAGTGGGGCTTGCCTTATGATCCTCTGTGTGCATTGGCTGCTCTGAGCAGGATATCATCCTCACAGCTTGGTGGACCACGATGCAATCCACTCTCTCTTCCTCCCCCTTCATTTGCTCCCGTGTGCTCTGATCGTACATGGCCCTCTCCCTGAGCTGTAACTTCAGTGCTGTCCGTTAAAGTAAATTCTTCTGGAGGGAGGGGAGGCTGTCCGCGTAGTTGGGATTGGGGCCAGCCCCTCAGACTTCTCTACTGGCTCTCTGCTTCACGCTGCTTCTCATTTCTGCAGTTGACATGGCAGTGCTCATGTGCTGTGTCATAAGATGGGTAACCTTTAATAAACTTGCCTCGAAATCCTTGAGCATGGAGGTTTTATCGCTTTTACCTTGCTTCTTTTTGGTGCTGAATGTTTTTTCCTTTCCTAAACTTTAAAATGTGCCCTGAAGCAAAGATTTCCAAGTAGATACTGTTAAATTCAGCTAAAAAGCAAAACAAACAGTTCTGTGCCAAAGAGAGCTGCCTGGCAATGATGCTGTTATAACCCAGCTTTTTCCCTGGACCTTGCAGTGAGCTCAGCCGGTAGTGCACACTCCCTCTCCATGCTGCAGTCATTCTGTAAATATCATCTAGTCGGCTCACTTCCCCAGGCTCCATTTCTCGGGTGGGAAATAGAATTACTTACACCTATGGAGCAGTTGCTTAAAGGAACTGAATCATTTGTATAGAGGACTCAAATGTTAATAAATACTATGCAAATATTACAAATTACTTTTTCACTGCTCCTTACCTTTCTCTCCAGACCAGTGAGTAAGTAACTGCTAAATGCAAAAGCAACTTTAAAGAGATTGGATCTGTCTGATTATGATGCTGAGATAGTTGGGGGTTATTGTACCAAATAGGCTGATAAACACTTTGGGGATTAATTGAAAGGGGGGGGGTAGATAAATGGCTCAGTGAGCCTCACCTTTCTAGTTCTCTGGTCTCTTGTTCTTTGATGACTGGACTGGTATATGACTGCCTTAGCTAGTTCTTTGCCTCAGCTGGCAAGGCTCACTTTCTGTGAGACATCCCTGAGGAGAAGCCACATGGACCCACCCTGATGAAGCCCTGGGTGCTGGAGCAGTCTCGAGGAGCTCCAGCTGACATGCTTACATGCTCACTGACATGCCAGCGCTGACATGCTTACACGCTCACTGACCCGCTTTCCTCCTGCAGTTGACATCATTGCACATGTTTTGTGAGATTGAGGAGGATTTTATAGATCAGCGTCGGACATATGGGCTAATGTTGGACTTATGGGCTTGGACAGCACTGGGTTGGGATGCTTTTTTAATGTGCACTCACCCTTTAAACAAAATTCTGTCTCGTACATATGAGTTTCTGTGGATTTGTTCCTCTAGCCTACCCAGACTATCACAGAAGCCTTTGAGATGTCGCTAAATTCCTGGCCTCTACAAAATACCATCCAGAAGTATGGGCAGGAGGCAAGAATGGCAAGGATGTCATCCTGCATCGGTCGAAATTGTTGTCAGGAGGGCCCGGCAGGAAGGACATTCTGCTAAGTAAAGTGGAGGGATAGAGAAAAAGAGACAGACCCTTGATTACATGCATTGACACCATGGCTGCCCCAATGGGCTCGGGCACAGGGAGAGTTGTGAGGACTGGTCCGGGCTCTGTTCGGTTGTGCATGGGGTTGCTGTGGTTTGGATCGGACTCACTGACAACGAACCACAGCACTGTTATTAAGGAGCCTTGGTGGCACAAGGGTGAAGCTCTGGAAAACATCCTGGAAAACCTTTCTTGGGAATTCGACTCTGACTTTAGGATTGTTCTGAATCAGACTAGACACACAACAGCAACCCCAATGTAAGTTCTTGGATGCGGCAAAAGATTTGGGTGCCACTTTGGATTAGTGGTTTGAAATTACCCAGTTGCCAAGGAAGAAAGCACTGGAAAGCGACTTTGGAGAAGTCACCCCCAAGACAACCCTGTGAAGGGTAGCCTCTCTTGAACACATGGCCTTGCCTTCATGGAGGCGGCAACTGAAACAAAGGAACGCCCCCTCCAGGGGCTCCTTGAAGAGTAGCTGCCTCAGTGTTCTTAAAAAAGCCTTGCCTCCGGTGAGGAGGGGCCTGAATGGCTGTCTTTTTGCTGGTTTGCCCTCGTCTTTCTCAGCTCTTTTGATTCCTCTGGGAAAAGAGAAAGCGCTGAGCGGGGGAAGGAGGATATCCAGGATGGAGGGAGCAGGCAGGCTACAAGATGGCCTGACTTCTCTCAAAGGCAGACCGAAGTTGACGTCTGCATACACTCACAGTAACCACGACACTTCGACCCGGCGCCTGTCCTCCCGCCAGCCTGACAACCGGCTGACTTCAGGAATATGGAAACTGTCTCAAAACAATTCATTTACACTGTTCAGCTAGTGGACAGGCTAACGAGGTGCGAGCTTTGCTGCTTACATCAGTCTCGAAGGGCAACCCTCAGGGAACCACACAAAGCAATCCACTCTCAACTGCTTCCAACTGCTTCTCCTTCCGCACATTGAACACTAGCTACAATAAATCACATTTTTTTTGGAGTGCAATTTCCTATATCTCCCTCACTGGAGCCACTTCTTCATAAAAGTTCAAAAAAAACAACAACCCCCAAACCAAAACCCAAACAAAGTAAATTCCTAAACGTTTATTAGTGGAAAGATGAGAAGCACAACTTCTGAGACAATTCTAAACCACTGTATAATTTAGAGATTTAAGCGAACGAACTGATAAACTAGGTCACTCAACTATATTACACCAATATTTTCTCTGGCAAGACACGCCTCGTTGGATTTACATTCAGCTTCACTTTAAGATTTAATTCTTTGTCTAGAATAAACAGGAGAGAAATTTTCCACTAGCCGTGTCTTACTTAGACCCAGATACACATCTGAGCCAATGCCTATGGCAAATTATAATTAAACATAATTATATTAAAATATTAAAACACTGTAAGCGATTAGAAATAATGAAATTCCTTGTCTAAAGTCTTTGCATGAATTATTCTGGTGATTGTCAGATTCCTAATCAGGAAAATTTGCAAGCAACGACAGGGAATGAACTTGCCAGGACATTGCAGCTCATCAGCAAATCAGTGGGCTTGGAAGAAGAGTTGTTTTCCACTCCAGCTGCGGCAGGAGAGGAACGCTGACACCCAGGAAGGAGCTGCTTGGTGGCATCCGCAGCTAGAGTCCAACAGTCATAAAATGATTCTAAAGGAATTAGACTTCCAGTGAAATTCCAGCCTATCTAACCTAACATGCAATCAAAATGATTTGTGATCATCAGAGGGGCCGCGAATCAGAACTCTCGCTGGCATCTTCCAAATTATTATTGTTATAATAAGAAATGTAAATTTTATTTAGCTCAAGTCAGCAATTTAATGCAGTCCTTACAAAAATCACGTTTTTAAAAGCATGTTAAAGCAATCTTGCTTGCATAATGATGGCTTACCTAGCTGACTTTTTCAATAGATAGGAAAGGTATGTGTATTAGCACTGAGAGTTCTATGCAAATCCTGCTCATGTAAGTATGTAAATGTATGTGTGTGTGTGTGTGTGTGTGTGTGTGTGTGTGTGTGTCTGTTAGGAAGATCCAAAAGTTCCTGGGAAATAGAACGGAATCATAATGGAGTTCCCCACAATATTTTTGAAGCACTTTCATGTACATATGCATGTCTGTAAATATGAGTGTGTGTATATACATGTCTATGCATCTGATATATGTATATATATCCCTACACAAGGAAGTTTCAAATTTTATCGACTTAAAAGTACACACACACATGCAGACATATTTTGCTTTAATGTACTTTTTTTTAAAATGTGCTTTTTTTTAATTGAAGGTTTGCAGTAATCCTCCTTTGAATAAGTCTATCAGGGTCATTTTCCATCAGTATGTGTTCACCATTTAGTGACTCTGTGTAACAGTTTAGTAATTCTCACAATATTTCTAAGTTTTCCATATTGCTATTACACACTATATAGTGTGTAATTATAGTGTAAACATAACATATATATAATTTTCTAGTGCATATATATATATAGTGTTTGACTTGCTTTTTCATGACAATGCTTTTATCACCATGTTTGCTTTATTTATTTATTTATATTTGCATTATTGTGGTGGCCTGGAATCCAAATGTGTTAACTCTAAGGCATGCCTATACATATAAATATGCTCTCCTGTTTGATTTGTTTTTGCAAGTAATGATACCCAATGCTACTTACAATCACCTGAGGACATTTTAGAATGTCGGGGATCCCAGGCTGATTATCCTTTCTGACAGTGTGGATGGAGAGGGGACGCTGGTATTTTTGAAAGTTTCCTGTTACCAGGTTGAGAACCACTAGGTTAGAGCCATGTCCCTGTTCTCCTCTCCTCCCTTAGGGCAGCTTCAATACACAGAACCTGCAGGTGACTGGGGAGGGGAAGCCACCCTGAGCAGGAGTCTATAAGGCTCATTTCTGAATACTGCTGTGTTAGTCTGGGTAGACTAGAGAAACAAATTCATAGACACACATATGGATATAAGGATGAGGTTTATATACAAAAGGAATGGAACATTGAGAAGGCATCCCAACCCAGTCCAGTTCAAAGTCATAAGTCTGATAATAGCCCATATATCCGATACCAGTCTATAAAGTCTCCTTCCGACTCATGAAGTCACAGATCAGTGGGTGCAGAGTCCTGGTGTCGGCAGGGGTCTCCCCATGGCTCCTCACTCCCAGGGCTCAGGGTCCATCATCAGCATCCAGTGGTGATAGAAGCAAGTTAGCGCTGGCAGGGCTCTCCATGTAGCTTCTCCAGCTTCAGAGGTCTGGTTCCATCAGGGTAAGGCCGTGTGGCTTCCCCTCCAGCTCCTTTGGCTCCTCAGACATTGTCATCTTGTCTTGTCTGTAATTCTTCATCTCGGAGACTGACTCCCAACAACTGTGGAGATGGCTTCTCATCTCCAAGAGTGAAAAATCACGAGATTTCCCAGAAGTCTCAGGAGAAAGCTTGCTCACATGGAGGCCTCATTGGCTACTCAATGGCTATCTCCAGATTAACAGGCTAGACTCCACCCCTACATTTCAATCATGAAATTGACATAAGCACATGACCGCCACAACTGCTCTTCCTTACATAGGGTTCTCAAACTCAAATATCTCATGGGGACAGGTAGGTAGTGAGCCAGGGGCCAGTGATAGGCAGGAAAGCCATGTCTCCCTGTCTGTCTCTCTACTTCATTGACACCATTTGGAGATGGGATCTATTGTCCACATCATTTTCTGAGAATCCAGTAATAGCCTTTTTATGTGAACATCTCTTGATTTCCATATACTTGCAATCAAGTAAAAATTATGCAAATTCAATGTTGACCAAACAGAAATATATGTGAGCAGACATAGCCTATAAGATGCCAGTTAGCAATCTATGAATTAATCTCATGTCCTGGGCATAAGAAAAACTTTATACATATTGGCAGCTTAGAAATTTCATAATATCTGAAAAGTTTTTATCCTTTTAAACACTATAACTAAGTCTATATTTTCTCACTAGTAACCTGTGTTCTCCATCACCCAACAGAATAACTTAAACTAACAGGTTTTTTATAAAAGCTGGTTTACCGACAGGTCATTTAACTCCATGCATAAGTGTAAAATTCATTGCACAACAAATTTCTAAACACAAACAGAAACCGACCACACACCATGATTCTCCTGGGAACCTAAGGCAGACTGGCTCACACTGTCATGTGCTGGGGGATTTTTTTCCTCATGAGGTGGTCCAAGATTGAGTGGAAATCTTTAGTCATATAGGATGGCTCAAAGCACTTCACTCTGGAATGATAGCACCTCCTTGACGGTGACACCTTTCCCCCCTCCCTCTCAGTACTTTGGATACTTACCAGGTGCTCAGTTTATGCTGCTTGAGTTTTAGAGTGGATAAAACCATTTGCACAGGGCCTACTCGGGTCTGCTTCATTCCTGGGAGGTGCTTCTACAGGTAGTGGGTGGGACAAAGGAAGACACAGGTATCTAAGAAGATCTGACAGACCAGTTGGGGGAGGTGCATACAATCAATGATGAAAACAGGTAGCAGTGTAGCACGAAGTCAGTGATATTGGTGACATCAATAGGGTTAGGGAAATCAATGGTATTGGTAGGAGCAGCCTTGAATTCTATCTAAGGATCCATAGGAGATCACATACAAGATAAGTAGAGGTTCAAAGAGGACAGTTTAGACAAAGGAGTTTGAGTTTTATTCCTTTAGCAATAAAAGGAGTCCAGGCAAGACTCTCAAGCAGAGAGGTAAGATAAGCAAATGCCTCTGTGTGTGTGTATGTGTGTGTGTGTGTGTGCGCGTGTGCGCACAAACTCATCTGACCTCCTCTTCGGGTTTCCATATTGCCACAAGGGAGGGATTAGGCAAGTCTCCCTGGTACACCTTTCTTGACCTATTCTGATGCCAACCCCTCCTTCCACACCTCTCCACATCTATACTGGGCATCACAGTTCATTGCAATGGCCCCACAGCTCAGACACTTGGGGAAGGGGGCTTATCCGGGAAGTTAATTGGTGTCCACTATTCAGGATCAGTCAATAGTGAAAATTCAGCCATGCGTCTCCTCAGACAACGATCTGTTCTCTTTCTGGGTCTCGGTCTCTCAGCCATGTGGTCTTAGCTTTTGCCTCCAGGGGGCAGGACGCCAGTCCCCTGTCACTTTGTTTCATAGATCAGTGTCTTGAGAAGTCAGATGGGGAGAAGGAATACCGTGGTCTCGGTGCTGTTCCTCGGGCACCGTCTCTGGCGCATCAGCTCTTCGTGGCCTCTACTCCCTTAGCTAGCCATCTTGGATGTGCTCTTCCAGATGGGATTTCTGTGTCCCAGATGACTTCACACAATGAGGTTTGATTTTGATGGAGGCATCATTTGTGTTTCAGCCAACCACACGCTTGTACCCCAAAGGAATAAAAAACAAACGTACTTCCGGCTGTCTAGTCTCTTAGTGACGCTACAGGACAGGATAAGGGAAGAACTTCTGAATATAAAACTCATTATGAGCTAAAGATGCCCCCATGGAAAGAAATGGTTCTTGATTCATACCCTCCGCTAAAGTCAAGTCTTGTTCCACCCTAGTCCTGTTCATTAATGAACACTGGCTGCCAAAATGGGATCGTAGCCACAGACATGGAGTTCAGAATTATAATATATCACATAAGGTATGGCTGGAAGGGCTATATTGATTGACCACAACTCATAAGACTATTCTGGTAATGCTTTTTATAAATGTTATTTTGATAGTGATGTGAGGAAGAGATTCTGGGGACAAACTCTCTGAAGGCTTTTTCTTAAACCCTGAGCTAAGTCCTGGAAAGAGGCTACTTGTGCTGCCAAGCGCGAGGTGATCAACTCCCAGTCCCGGCTACAGAGTGTCCATCTTCTTAAACGGCAGCTTCTTTCTACCTCTGCTCAGGCTTCGCCCCTACTTTACCTGACTCAAATTCCTCTGTTTCTTACGAGGAATAAAACTGAAGAGAACAAGTAGTTCAAGGAGAGGGCAATGGGGTGTGCTGCCACCTTCTCCTCCAGACAAATGGCCTGGTCTTTGTGAAGCCGAGCAACCTCACTTGCACATGAATGGACTCTCACCATAAGGCCCGGATTGAGTTTCTTTATACAAAGTGGCAGTTGTTAAGAGAATGACCCTGCTCTCCTCCTACATGCTATCAGGATGAGTTCTGCTCATGTCCCAGGATAATAAGTTATCACATGTACTAAACAAAAATGAGCGAATGCAGAGCTAGGAACAATCCAAGCCAGAGCCCTTTCCTGTAACAGTGAAGAGAATTTCCCCGGAATCACAGCATTCTGGAGATGGAGGTGTGCCTGTGCTATTTAGTCTCATCCCTTAACTCCCAGTGAGGAGGGCCTGCGGACCATGCTGTGCATCCCGCCTCAGAGAAAACCCCCCTTGCTGCTTTCCCAAGACAATCTCCACTTCCAACACAGCCCTCACTGTCTTTTGCTGAAGTGCACTGTTGTGAGGAGGCTTTGTAGCCAGAGAGATCTGGGCTCCAATTCCAGCTATTCACTGCCAAGCTGTGTGACTTTGGGTAACTTATGTAATTTCTTTGAGCCCCTCGTTTGCTATATGAAATGTTGTCACATCTAAGGTAGAAAAGATAGATAAAGTGAGCTCATTTTAACAACCACTCATTCTGAGCCCAGAAATTTCAGAAGATTCCTGGAAAATTTCTTTCAGTCTTTCTTCCCTGAGCAAGCTTCTTTCTTTCTCTCTCTCTCAACAATGGATTAGCCTTCTATGCAATTGTAGCAGCAAAGTGGTTGTGAAGAGTAAAGATGTGTGTGTGTGTGTGTGTGTGTGTGTGTAAAACACATGGATTTCTTAACTATCAGTATTTTCTTTTGCTCTATTGTATTCACCAATATCCCTGTTTCTCTGACCTTGTTTCTTGCCACAGTTCACCTTATTACCAGAATCCACCCCAAATTGGCCACTATGCAGCCTTTTCATTGAGCTTGACTCTGGCTATTTCTTTCCACCTTGTTAGACAGCCCTTCCCACTAAAACCCTGATGCATGGAGATGACAGGGCAGGGCAGAGCCTCATAGATCCAAGGTCAGTGGAAACATGGCAGGGCAGCAGTAGCTCTCAGGATAGGGCAACCCCAATGAGACTGCCACTGGAGGCAGGCAGAATCCCAACAAGCAGAAAGGCAGAGGTACAGAAACATTTGCCATAAGCAATATATATATATATATATATATATTGACATATATATATATATGACAACAAAGAGGTATTATTATCAGACTTTAACTCAGCCTTCCGCAACCCTTGGCCAGGTGTCAAGATGGCATGATCCCTAATGATCACAGTAGACCAAATGATCATTTACATTCATAAGTACAACAAAGTCCACTTCAGTTCACTGAAGCCTAGGATATTGATCTGTATGTGTTTATTTCATTTGATGACTTTCAATTTTCCTAGATACATACTTCATATATTGCATATCATCATTATTAATAGATGTTTGTAGCTGTTTCTTCTCTCTGAGTCATACAACGTGAGCAAATGAAGGTCTCCAATGCTAGAGACCTAAGCTCTATCTATGTCATTAAGGTGCAGTCTACTGTGAGCAGAACCTTTCAACCTAAAGAACTCATTGTCCTGGATTACATAATACAGTGTTCTGCTGCTATCCATATGTTTTCAGTGGCTAATTTTCCACAAGGCTATTCCTTATAGCCTTGTAGTCTTATAGTAATCCTTGTAGTCCTTACAGTCTGTTTTACTCTGGAAGTTTCATGGAAACCTGTCCATCCTGGATGACACTCCTAGATTTAAATATATCACTGGCATAACTTCCAGCATCACAGCAACATTCAAGTTGACAACATTCAAGACAAACTGGCAAATATATTTTCAATTATCTCATTGCTGTGAGATTGTACATAGACCATGGGTTGCCCGAGGAGTGGACACATTCAAAGTACAGAATGTTTCTTATAAGCGAGGATGAGAAGCTTTATCCTAATTACTTTCAACAGCTCCTGGAGTAGGGATCATGCTTGGTAATGCAGATGAGACGGTGGCTGCAACAATGGCATCAAACATCTGTTTTACTATGTTGTTGCTCTCAGGTTATTTTCTTCTTTTTAATGTGTATGACATCCAGGATAGGCAAATCTAGAATGGCCCCTTGGGGGTGTAGAAAAAGAGGTTGAGGAGAAATAAAGAGTCAATAACAATTAGTCTAAGAACAAAGAAAATATTTTCTTTCAAGTAGAATGTGGTGATGATTGTACAACCCTTCCTGATTTGATTGAACTATTGAATTGTATAATATGAATTATATGCCAATTGAACTCTTAAAAAAGACAAAACATAGTAATGGTGATCAGAATGTGGCAGTGTTTCATCGTGTTATGAGTGGGCGCAGGTTCAATGGGACCTAACAACTGTGCCAGTGGGCTTCACGGACAGGTTTAGTCTCAGGGCAGCGAGGACTCCACCCAAAATGTGGCTGGTAGAGCCATTGCCCAGAAGATCCTGCAAAAGAAAGAAATATTTTTTTAAGGCTCGAGAGCTACTGACCTTGCTCTGCTGAGCATTCAATTGCTTGGTACTTGTCACTTTTTCTTACATGTGGGGTCGTCATAGCAAGAATCTAGCAGAATGGAACTAGCACTCACCACCACCACCACCACCACCAGCACCACCACCAGCTCCACCACTACCATCACCATATCACCACACTGTACCTGTTCTATGATTGCGCTTTGAAAACAAATAGCCCATATTCTAAATTTCACTCATTCAGAGAGGCAAAGGAATTTGGTGGAAGACATAATAAACACAGATTCTTGTCAATATTTGATTTATATGATCCAGAGCATCGGATAAATTTTTCAGACTTTGAAATTTTTGATTTAGCGTAAACATCAGACCTGTGGGATGATGTGATATGGCAAAAGTGGTTTTGTGTATGGGGTGGTTATGCATTTGGAGGTGGGTGGCAAACAAGGGAATGCTTTAAACCAAAGTGGGGGTGGTGCTGATTGTATCATGAAAGTGGAAAAGAAGTTTTCTGGGGATTCGGGCACTGCAAACTTATAGCCAGATAAGGACAACTTGTGTCTGGTTATGTAAACATGAAGCCCAAATAAACCAAACTCACAGCTACGGAGTGAATTCTGGCTCATGGAGATGATACATACTTGGTTAGGAGCAACACATCTTTCCAGTACCATCTTTTTCTGCAGGTGGTCTAGTGGATCAGCAGGATCATTTCAGGATGTTTCCCACAGGGCCACCCTTTGAGACATGAGGTGGAAAGGTGAGGTGTGTGTCAGAGCCCTGACAAGGATCACTCTGATGGCAGAGAATGGATTGGTGAATGGAAATCTAAGGGGATTTCCAGAAGTCCATTTTGTCAGGGTGTCCTGAGGAAAGGCGTCTGTTGGCGGTCATGTGGCCATTGCTTTCTTTGCTGAGGTCACATCCAAGTAGTCTTCCTAGATTTGTGATGTTTGAAGAAGATATGTGTGAACCCTGCCCTCTGCTTTCTTGCAGCACGATTTCCATACAAGCCCCTCCATAGAGTTCCATATCCTTAAGTAATTATTTTCTAGGGAAATTTTGCTCATTTTCAAATGATATGGATTTTCAAGAGAAATCGGAGGGCAAAAATTGACCTGGAAGAAAATAGATTGGGACTATACATGGCTAAATTCCACAGTCAACAGGTTTCATGTATTGAAATAACAAGAGTCTGAAATTTTTTCTTGAATTGGAAAGAGAATAGCCCCACTGTCTTCTGTAGTGATAAAGCATTTGACAAGACACTCTTATTTTTCACACTGATGTGACCAGCCTAGAAACTGAGCTCCTGGGCCATGTGAATGGTGAATGTGCTTAGCTGCACACTGAAAATTGGAGGTTGCAGGGTACACGGTGGAGGCTGGAGTTCATGCAGATGAAGGTCAATGGTTTAGTTGAGAAAAGCCAGCCTTTGAGAATACTGTGGCTCTTCCTTTACTTCATCCAGAGTGATGGCAGGAATTCAGACCAAATGTGTCTACCCCAAATAGCCAATCATCTTCGAAAAGAAGAAGAGGAGCCTGTTGGAAGAAACTGGCAAGGAGATTTTCTCCCCTTACCCCCCCACCCTGAGTTGACAAGAACATCACGTGGGCTTTAAGATTCCCAAGGAGGACACTGAAATCACCTTCAGTGAGAAGAAATTCCCTTCACTGGCTATGTCTTTATTCAAAAACACCTTCTGTTTGGCATGGTGACCAAAATGAAGATGCACTGGAGGATTGCTACCCTGTAAGACCGCCTCCACTACCTCCACAAGTACAATCATGTTGAGAAGAACCACAGAAAACACCTTCTAGGTATATGTTTCAGGGACATCAAGATAGGTGATGTAGTCACAGTGGGCCAGGGCTCACCCCTGAGTGCAATTGTGTACTTCAATCTGCTCAGCGTCACCAAGGGACCAGTCAGTATGAAGAAATCCCTGCTGGCCTCCAAGTGAAATAAAGTTTTCTGGGGTTTTTTTTAATTGTTTTTTTTTTGTTGTTGTTGTTGTTGTGTGTGCGTGTGTTTTCCCTGCAATGGCAAAACACCCTCCGGGACCACTGTCTTCAAACACACCTAGAGGAGCCATGAAACCAAGTTGACTCCATGGCAATTGGTTCCTGACAAGACTCCTGAAAGTATGTTTAAGTCTGTTTGCTACTATAATTTATTTGCATTTTTATTGCTTTTAAACAATTTCTTACACCTAGCCTATAATCAACACCTGGCATTGATTTCACTGAGTGTCTTCAACCTAAAGAAAATCATTTCATGAAAAGTCTTCAATTAGAAAATTTAAAAATCTGGTGGCAAAAATATCTAATGAGGGCTGAGCCCCAGTGGGGTAGTGGTTGTGCGAAGGACTGCGGCCCACTGGGTTGGAGGTTCAAATCCAGCAGCAAGGCTGGGCTACCTATTCCCACCATCTGAGGCAGTGATGTCAAAAACAAACAAACAAAACAAAACAAAAAATATCTGATGACAAGTGCACAAATGTGCTTTGTATACAATATATGTATGTATGTATTGTGATGGGATTTGTATGAGCCACCAATAAAATGATTAAAAAATAAAAAGTAAGTAAAATAAAAGCAAAAAGAAAAACATAACTATTTCACAATATATAATTACAAAAAAATTAATATTATGCATTTTTAGTGATTATTACACTATTCCTTTCATTTTTCCAACCTACGGAGTAAAATCATGAAAAAGTAGAAATACTTTTATAACCACTGTTTTCTGTAAGGATACAATGCAAATAAATACTGCTTTCTCTCCAATAGTTTTATTTAGGTTGCATAGACTGAAATTGGCAACTATTCAAGAAGCTTACATGTGCTTTCAAGTGCAGCCCTGGTAGGTTATTGGGCTACGGTTTGGGCTGTTAGCTTCAATATCAGCTGCTCAATCCACTCGTTGCTCTGCAGGAGAAAGAGGAAGCCTTTCTGTTCCTGTAGAGATTTACAGCTTCAGAAACCCAAAGGAGGACTTCTGCTCTGTCCTCTAGCATCCTTATGGATTAGAAAGGACTCAGTGCAGTGGGATTGGGTTGGGGTGTGTGTTTGTAATTGTGTAAACTCATTGGTCAAAATTAAAAAAAAAAAACACACCATATGAAGACCCCAGTGTTGCTTCCCACTCTGGACTGGATGGAGCCATGTACATAGTTATAGGCAAGAGGTAAAACACACAACACACAGAATCCAGGAGCAGGAATGGGAATAAGGATACCAAAAGGGTCAGGGGAGTGGGGGAGAGTTGGGGAGAGAAGGGTTACTGATCACAGTGAATGACACATAACCACATTCCACCCTCTTCCGCCCATGCCCACTTCCCCACCCCATCCCCATCCCTGCCTAGGGGGAAAACAAGAGAAACCGGGGGGAAGGGAGGCAGTGATCAGTGTGAGTTATGAAAATGGTAACAATCTATAGTCTATCAAATGGCCACAAGGATGGGGGAATGAGGTAAAGAAAGAGGAGCGGATCCCCAGGATTCCATAGAATATAATTGTCAAGAAAAGAATGATGGAAATATATGTACTAATATGTCTGATACAATGTATGTATGGATTTTAGCAAAAGTTGTAAGAGCGCCCAATAGAATGATTTTTTTAAATTAAGAATTCATGTATTGTTAACTCTGTTACATAAATCAATAGACCAGTGACTTTTCAGAAGCCATGATCCTGAATGAGATCAGCAGCAGAGTGTCAAAAGACCCAGTAGCAGAGAACACTCTGAAGACTGGGGGGTCCAGTCCCGCCAGTTAAGCTCTTCTTTCATGATCCAACTTCTACCGCACTCCATCCTTACAGCTGGTTAGTGCAACAAAAATGCTAGAGAAGGGACACTATTTTTTGCCATCTCTCAGACAAAATAGATAATGTTTTCCTTATTTATATCAAGTGAACACTTCAATGATTGTTCTGTTTTGTTTTTATTTTCCAAAGATTAACTTCTTGATAATCCAACCCCATTTGGGGTGAAAAAAATCCAAACACAAAGGTTTTAAAGAAGTTGCCCAAGGTTGCAAAGACAGTACGTAGGGGCAGGATTTGAGCACAGCAGTGTGACCTCGGAATGCCTGCCATGACATGGCTGTGCTACCTTCTGAGAGGGAAGGGGACCCTGGAGGTTTTCTTGATGCTAGAATATCTCTGTCCAATAAAGTGGGGCTACAGGATGTAAGCCTGGCCAAGAATGTAAGCTGTATCTGTCTTAGATTGAAGGACAATCATGTCCTTAAAGCTCGGCTTAGTCATGTGGATACTGCAATCAGAAACAGTCACAAACAACCATTTTTCTCTCTTACACACAAAGTAGCGTGATCTTTTCATATTTTTGATCTTATTATATTTTGGGATGTATTTATAGGTCTTTATAAACATTCAGCTGTTTCTTCCAAGGCTACGTATCCCACTCATTGTTGTGATTTAGTGAGACTCTGTATGATTAGTAGTTACATCCAGAAATACCATCTTTCAGAGATAGATTGATGAATCTAAAACAATTTTCATAATGTTTGGGAAATAGCTGTATTCTGAACTCCAGCTAGATTCAGAACTCCAGCTAGAGAAGATGGCCACATCCAGAAGGGCTGCAGGCTTGATGCTGGGGTTGGACAGCCATCATCTATGCTTCCTCCAGAAGGAGTCCTGCCTGTGGTGCCTCTGAAGTTGGAGATACCATCAAGGGCTTGTACACTGCCAGGGCAGCAGGGACAGGGACTCAGCCACCTTGCGTGTTCCACTGCTTCATAACATGGACCTTCAACTTGTATTTCCCCAGGGACGGGATGCTGGGTGCCAATGCCCGATACCTCCTTTCTTTTGAGTTCAACATATTTCATACCAGGCAAGTGGGCTGTTTGGGAAAAATTACTTACCAGGAAGCCTTTCTTATTTATGAAAATTTTATCTATGAGAGTAAGAAAAACAGAAACTGGAATTCAGCCAGATTTTGCAGGAAGCATTCTCTCAGGCAATCTGCCCTGTACATACCATTGGTCATTTCGCCTCAATGACACTGGGATAATCCTCTCTCCTATATCATGGGGGTGAAGGGGGTGGCCTCAGGCTTCTCTAGAGCAAGAATTATGCAGGGAACAAAGGCAGTGTTCACAGTACAGCTGCTCAGGGACAAGTACAGTAAGGGAACGATGAGTGTGAGTAAGAGGAAAGCAGGAAAGGGCAGGGAGAGGCAGGGATGTTGAAGGGGGTCTGGGCATGGAGGGGCAAGGAGGTGAGTTTCAGCTTTGGAAACCCACAGGGGAAGTTCTACTCTGTTCTGTACAATTGCCTTGAATCTGCATCAGCTTCATAGCAATGAACTTTCTTGTTTTTGTTTTGTTTTATTTTGTTTTGTTTTGTGGGATCAGCGTCCAATAAGAGCCTGACTCCAGAATGTTCAGGCTTGCGTTCTTGTTATTTGCTTGCAAAAGTAAAGACAGGACATTATGTGAGTAAGACGAGTGGAAGAACCCCTCTAGACTCAGCTTAGATCACAGAGTTAGAGGAAGCTGTGTAGCACAGGAAAGCATTCTAACCAGCCATTGTTGCAGGGAGTGCCTGGGTAGCACAAACTGTTCAATTCTTTATTACTAGCTGAAAGAAGGCATATTAGTCCAGATAGACTAAAGACACAAATTCATAGTCATATGTGTATAAGAAAGAGATTTATATACAAGAGCAATTGAATATTGAGAAAAAAATCTCAGCCCAGCCCAGTCCAAATCAAGTCCATAAGTCCAATATTAGCCCATACTAATCTATAAAGTATACTTCAGACTCATGAAACATGTGTAATGACATTGAATGCATGAAGACAACAGGCCAGTGGGTGGGAAATCTTGTGGCTCCCATGGCATTGTAAGCATTTCAACACTGGCAGGGGCCTCCACATGGCTTCTCCAGCCACCAAGACTCTAATGTGGTTCCATGTGTCTTGGCAGCTACAATATCTCCCAGAGAGTGAGGAGAGAGAGGGAGATTGTCTCCCACCTCCAAAGAGGAATACTGGAGTTCCCAGAATCCTACACAGAGATCTCATTTGCCTCTGATTAACAGGATAAACCCCATCCCTTTATTCTTAGTCCTCACATTGACACCAGATTATGTAACCACCACAGATAGGTAGTTGGAGCTCCACCAGAGCCTTGCAGAAGACCCTTGTGGTGATCTGCTTCTGAAATGTCACAGACTTGAAACCCCTCTGGAGCAGATCTATGGGGCGCACCTGGAGTCGCTATGACTAGGAATCAACTTAATGGCAACCAACAACATTTTCAAGAGGTGTTCTGTCTCAGTGTCAGAAGAGACAGAGGAAGCCTCTAGTTCTGAAGCTGGTCCCTCTCCCCAGTCACTCTGAAAAGGTACACAAACAGCAAAGTAAGAAAATTTGACCTACTCAATAATGAGTGGAATATATCTATATGCTTACATATCTATATATCTATAGCTAAGGTTGGTATGACATTGTTATAAAAATACCATGAAAAACATGGAAACTGACTGGCAGGCACTGTTATTGTTGGGTGCTGTCATGTAGGATCCAATTCATAGCATCTGTGTGCCCAACAGAAGGGGGCACTGGCTGGAGCTGGCCACCTTTGCAATGGTTCTTGTGTTGAGCTCATCAGTATGACGTCGATGCCAATCCCTCCTCTCTTCTAGCTGCCCTGTAGATACTACTTAATGACAGTAAGTCAAAAGCATTGTTACAAAATCACAGAAGTCTTGATGAAACACAAATTCTAAAATATAAACCTATTTTTCTCAAGATGTCTTTCATCTCGGTCTATCCACTCTGTGGAAGGTGTTTCCATCTCTCTATACCTCCCTGAACTAGCTCTTAATAAAACAAAACCAAGAAAGCTCACCCCCACCAAGTCATTTTTCATTTACGGTAACTCTATAGGACTGAGTAAGACATCCCTGTTGAGTTTTTGAAACTTTAAATTTTTATAGGGGAAAACAGCCTCATCTTTCTCCCTCAGCGTGGATGGTAGGTTCAATCCTATCACCTTCTTGTCAACAAGTCAACATGTACCCCAGTGTGCTACCAATACTCCTTTAGCTCTTAGAAGCTAGGGTCTATTTCTTGTAAGGTCACCAGAATTAGTGATTCCCTTTCACCATAAATCTTAGGGTCACACAGACATGCTGAGACACACAGAGCAGAGGGAGCCCTTGAGAGTGCGCGATGGGGTGGGTATAGATTACAGAAACAGGGGTGGAGTCAGTTTGGGGAGAAATCTGCAGGAGCAGCTTGGCGTATAGTTTTTATGGTTATAAAAGGTAGCTGACTGGCAGGGGCAAGTGGTCCCTGACAATCACATTAAGATCAAAAGACTGAGTTTAGGATAAAATGACCAGATTTTAAGTGGGACACCATTGACCTGGGAGTGGGGGCAGGGAAGATTCTTGATTAAATATTTGGTCTAAATAGAGCAACAAAATTTTTCATAAAAATAGAAAATAGTATTGTAATATATTTATTTTAATTTTAAAACGTTGTGGGATGTTGTTAAATCATTTAAAAGCGGGACGTCTGGTCACTTCAGATTAGGAGCTTGACCCTAGACTGTGATAGAGGGAGTATCATCACAGGTAGATGAGTAGCTGGTAGACCTAGGACAAGTTCAGCCTCAATTCCCAGAAAAGGATACACTGGGTGAAGGTTTTAGGGCCAGGGCCAAAGAGTGCTCTCTGGGAACCTACAAGCACAGTCACATGCAGCAGGCCTGCCCGGATGTCCTTGTGCTCAGTACAATCCTTGAACTCCTAGACCTAAAGTGGAGGGTAAACCAAGCTCGAGAAGCCTTTATGCGTAAGCACTCTGGCATTCTGCAAGCATCCTGTAGCTTTGATCTCTAAGTTGATTGGCATCAGCTCCGTGTTAATTGAGATGACGAATACAGTTGTCCACTATGAATCAGCCAGAGATTTAGAGTAGCGTTAGCTATTCCTTAGTCATTTCTTAACCAGAATACCAAAGCCTTCTGTACTCGTTCATTATCATTCTTATTTTTGGTGGATTATTACCAGCCTTCTCTATTCTGGTCAGACTTCCAAGATTCCTATCAATTCTAGTTATGACTAGCAATTCAGCAAAATGGGAGGAGCTCCCCTGCTAAAGTGTCTAAAGTGCTTGGCTACTAAAAAAAGGTTGACAGCTCGAGTCCTCCCTGTTTGTGAGTCAAAGATGGAGCAATCTGTTTGTGCAAATATTTCTATCCTGGAAGCACTCTGGGACCATTCTACTCTGTCCTGTCAGATTTCTGTGAGTCAGTATCACCTTGACAGCAATGGGTTTGGGTTTGACAATGATTCACCAATATTTTTAAGGTCGTCCATTGAGCGTACTGCATTTCTGCTCTCCCCCTTTTTATAAGATAGCCATTAAAATTTTAAAGTCAGAACACGAAGGAGTGCTAATGAAAATGTCACCAAGTGAGAGTTTAGATTTTAAAATGATGCTGATCTAAAGAGAACTACAGGACAAGTGTGATGAGTCTGGAAGCTCTGATATGCTCTGTTTTATATCTTTGAAAGTCCTCTAGAATTCTCATTAAAAATCATTTGTGCTACATTTTGATCCTTAATGAGTCAAGTGATTTTAAAAGATCAAAAAAATCAAGTCTGAACAAATCCAATTGGAAAGTGGTTTCTCCGAGTCAGTGCTCATGCTTTTTCTGGTCAAAGCCACTTAAACGTCAGTATTCCTCTTTTAAAACAGATCTGGTTTCCATCTGTTTCTTGAGCTTTTATCAGAGTTGGCCTAGATTTTCATAGAAGAGCTAAGATGGAAATATCCCCCCACCCCCATTTAACCCATCTGTCTTTTATTTACTTAATAAAATATATTTTCTTTGAATAATTCTAAGTTTTTAAAAGGCAAAATGGAAGGAAGAGATCTTTTTTTCAATCACAAAGTGAAACTTAGTCACATCCACTTAGAAGCATACCTCACCTGGTCTCACCATCACTACAAATTCAGCAAAATGAAGTTCGATAGCAGCAAGAACATTTCGATGAGGTGCGCATTACTTTTGAATCACCTTTCATCTGGCAAATGACTTCGAAAAAGATAGAAGAGAGGATTATTTCTGATAGCCTGCTAATGGTGGGTTCTGTCTTCCAAAGTGGGAAAATCATCTTGGATAATTACTTTGCTAAGACCCAGGGAGGGGAGGGCTTATAATGGTGCTGATTCTGTTACTGTGAATGCTGCCAACAGAATAATTGATCAAGTTATGGTGCCTCATTGGGGGAATGAAAGGCACTTTGCCAGTAAAAGATAATTTCCAAGGAAAACATAATTACTGTTATATGTGTTTTTAATGTAAGTTGAAAATATACAAGAAGACAAGCTAAAGGGCCGTGTGACAAGTCCTCATTTAATCTCTCCATCATAAAGCATAAGGATGCCAAAAACTAAGAGCCAGAACTACAGTCCATTACATCATCTCCCAATATTTGCAGTTTTCTGCTAAGATCTCTGTTTCTGAACAGATACTGCATGATAACAGTTCTATAGACAATCAGTGAGGAGTGGCCTGATGTCAAATGATCAGTTCAACATGAACAGCGATGGCTAGGCTGTATTTTGACTGATTCATGTCTGAATTTTTATTTCCTCATTATCATAGTTTTTATTTAAAAGGGCTCTTTGACTTCCATCTCCAACTCTTAAAAATGCCTCCGCAACCTTTATTTATCATAGGGAAGACAGTAACTTATCAGCACACCCTACTGTGTCTCTCCCACCCTCACCACCTACCAACCAGACGAGCTCAAAGTGGACACATTGGCTTTGCAGAAAGTGATGAGCTCACAGGCACAGGGGAAAGTGGCCCAAATAGGTGAAAATGTTTCTTGTTTGTCCATAATTTCTATTACAACTCAAACACCTACTATGAAACAACATGGTGATTGTCTGAAGGTCAGTTGTAAAATAAATTTTTAAGTAAAGAAACATAAAAATCATCACTACAAGGCAGTTGTTGGTTTACAAATGCCTTACTTATTCACAACTCTTACTGGACCTTGAATCCAGGTCTGTTCTCACCAATGGAGCAAAACTGGAGCAGGCTCAAATTTTGCAATTTGCTCCATGTGTCATAGTGACCATAATGGGGCAGAACTGCATGCTGAACTGCTGGGTGGAAGGTTGGGAGATGTATAGTGAATCCTTTCTGAAGCCTGACGCATGAGGCAGGATGATCAGGAGGCTGGGAGAGCAATACACATTCAAAGTGGCGTGATTGTCTTCCCTTCCTGAGTGGGACTTTTCCATATTTAAGTTGAATGCCACCATCTTTGAATGATGTAATAAAAACCTAAGGATAAAAGATTTGGTGGCTGTGCAGTGAAATTCCTCTCCTTTCTCTGTAAAAAGAGGTTATGTTTTAAGCAAGGTTTCAACCAGTAAGTCTTACCCAACAAATTATTACAGACACAGTTAAGAAAAAATTGCAAAAAAAAAAAAAAGAATAAATCTCATTGGTAACTCAAGATCATCTTTGTACTTCTTTAAGCAGTGGCCTGGCTGCTTTGACCTGGAACTCATTAAAATGTTTCCCTTTAAAACCAACCACGTAGTAATTACCTGTGTGCACAGATGCGTGCTGGAACAGTAGGAAAGAGGGACACTTCTTTGTGAGCTCCAGACTACATTTTGCTTCAGTTTGAGTCTGTCTTTCCTACACATTGAGTGAAAATTACAGAGGTTGTAGACACCACAAGGTTAAAATTATTCAGCAGTGAAGATAGTGAGGTGCAGCTTTCCTGAAGAGTTATTTAGAAGGGACACAGCCAGTGGGATGAAAAATTTCATTATGTATATTTGCTGATAAAATAGAAATCATGGAGTGAATCAAACAAGCAAGAAACCTGTGAAACAGGATATGTTGTCACAAGGGATAAAAAGAACTTCAAGTTTCAAGATCTTGGTGTAGAAAATAAAATTTGAAAACGTGTGCAAATATATTGTTTTACTGTCAGTTTTTCCAGAGCTCATCAGAAGTGACCATTTCTTTCTCTCTTTAATAATAAATCATTTTATTGGGAGGTTTTATAGCCACAATCCATATATCAGTTGTGTCAGTCATATCTGTACATATGTTGCCATCATCATTTTCAAAACATTTTCTATCTACTAGAGTCCTCCCTCCCCCACCCTCCTATCTTGATAAATTATAAATTATTGTTAATTTCATATCTTGCACTGCTTCTTGTCTCCCTTCACCCACATTTCTGCTGTTCCTCCCCCGGGGGGGGGGTAAATCATTTTATTGTGGACTTATACAACTATTAACATAATTCATACATACAGCCATTGTGTCAAGCACATTTGCATATTTGTTGCCAACATCATTCTCAAAACTTTTGCTTCTCCTTGAGCCCTTGATATCAGTTCCTCACTTTTTCCCCTCCCTCCCCCACCTTCCTTCCTGCATGAATACTTGACGATTTATAAATTGTTATTATTTTATCATGTCTTACACTGTCCAATGTCTCCCTTCACCCACATTTCTGTTTTTCTTCTCTAGGGAGGGGTAATATGCAGATCGTTATGATCAGTTCCCCCTTTCTACCCCACCTTCCCCTTCCCCTCTTGGTTTTAGTACCCTCATTATTGATCCTGAGGGTTTTTTCTGTCCTGGGTTTATATGTTGATCATTCCCCCTTTCTCTTCTTTCTTCCCCTACCTTCCCACAAACCTTATGGTATGTATCTTTGCTCTCATTATGTTTCCTCAGGGGTTGATCTTCCTGGATTCCATGTGTCAAGAGCTCTTAGCTGTACTGGTGTACATGGTCTGGTCTAGCTAGACTTGTAAGGTAGAACTGGGGTCATGATAGGGGGTGGAGGGAGGAAATATTCAAGAACTAGAGGAATATTGTTTGTATCCTTGGTGACTACACCTGGCTGGCTCATCCCTTCCTTGTGACCGTTCTATGAGGGGATGTCCAATTGTCTACAGATGGGCTTTGTGTCCCCACTCCAAGCTCCTCGTTTGCCTCAGAATGATTGCTTGTTTGGGGTCTTCTGGTACCTGGTATCTGATCCCTTCCACATCTTGTGATCACACAGACTGCTCTGCTTCTTCCACGTGGGCTTTGTTGCTTCTATGCTAGATGACCGCTTGTTTAACTTCAAGTCTTTAAGACCCCAGACCCCAGATGCTATATCTTTTGACAGTCAGACACCATCTGCTTTATTGACCACATTTGCTAATGTACCCTCATTTTGTCTTCAGCGATCATGTCAGGCAGGTTGGATAGCCAAGGATGCCAGTTTATCAGAACAACGTGTTCTTGAATTGAGGGAGACCTTGAGTAGAGGCCCAAAGTCCATCTGCTATGTTAACACTTGACATATAAATAAATATATGCATCTGGGTCTCTATCCTGTTCATTATATATTAATATAATTACATGTATACATGCCTATCACTATATATCTATAAGTAGCTTTTGTCTCCTAGTTCTTTTCTCTATTTCCTCTTACCTTCCTCCTCTTCCACTATCATGCTCACCCTCCATTTGGCCCTCACTACTCCTTCTAGGATATGTTGCTCTTCATCAAGTCTCACCAGGCATTATACACCTCCTCACCCTCAATTTTAGATCTCTTTTTTGTTTCCTTATTCCTGAGTTTGTTGGCTCCCTGATCCACATCCCGCCTTCCTCTCTCATGTCCTTGGGATTGTTTGTCCTGCCTATCTTATACAGTGAGACATAGGGCGAAAGAAAAAAAGGAAACAAACAAACAAACAAATGCCAAATCCCTGATAGATAGTTCCAGATCTGTCTGCTGACCCTTAAGGGTGGTTTCCAATCAGGTCTGATCAAGTTCCAAGCACAGTCCCCTGAGTCAGAAGTCTATTTTCAGAATTCCTTGGGGACTTGGTTTGTTACTTTTCTGCCCTTGCTGCGCTGTCGCACTCCCTTCATTTTTCACCCCGCTGTGTGTGGCAGATTGGGTACGCTTTCTACACAATGCCTCCAGTGCTGTCTTCCAGAGCACTATGGGTCCATGAGGGAGCGTGGTGTCTCATGGTGGGCCGCCCCTAAGCTCCTCTCTGTGCCTTGGCTACTCTGAACAGGGGTGTCTTCCCTGGGCTTGGTGGGTCATGATGAGGGTCACCCTCTGACTCTTTCCCAGTTAGCTCATATCCACGTGGTCTGCACAGACCTTCCACTTTCCTTAGGCTGCATTTTCAATGTTGCCTTCTGTATTAAGTTCCTCTGGGGAGGATGGTCAACATAGCTTGGCTTGGGCCCAGCCCTGTCAGCCTCTTACTTTCATCCCGAGGCCTGACCATTTCTTGATTCATGATAATGGCACAAAAAGTAATTCCAAACAAGGAAACATGACCAATATCAGTGTTTTCTATCTTAATCTCCATATAAGAATGCTTCAGGCCAGGAAGTCTTTGCACTTCAAGAGAACACTGTGCATTTATTGTCCATACAAATCTGTCCCTCTTGACCCCATCTGTAGTTTCCTCTCCCAGGACCATCTCTTCTGATTATCTTCTATGGTTTTTCCTTCTTGCTGGGGAAACCTGTGGTCAAGAACGCTGACCACAGCGTTTAGGCTGCTGCTTTCTTTTCCTAGCCTGTGAATCAAGTGACCAGCTAGATCATGCCTGTGCATCTTTCTTTTCCAATGGGAAGCAAAGCAACATATGTCAGCTGTCTGCCTGCAGGGTCCTTCCAGGTTAAAGTCTTACACCCAGAGAAATGGCCTAGTCTGGACTGACTTTCAGCTAGTACCTAGAGGCAGGTACATTCTTGCCCACTGGCAAAGGAGGGAAGTTCTTTAAAGTTTGAACACAATAATCATGAGAGAATTTATCTACTCCCTTTTGCCCTTCTTTCAGGTTTTTGAATTCTCTCGCTCTTCTACTAACTTTTCAGCTATCACTGGCTAGCACACTGGTCTTTTTCTGAGGCAAAAAGACAGAAGCAGGAGAAAAAAATTAACTTAGAAAAACTCACCAGCCTGTGTAATTCAAGGGTTGTAAATAATCATATCCAAGACCAACGGAGATTAAATTCTGAGGGTTTACAGAAGATGACAATGAAAGGACAGAATCTCTTTTCTGAGTGCTCATGTGGATTAAGCCTCTGGTGAATCTCCTCTGACCACTTATCAGGGATGGAAATAACCTTGTTCTTATACAGAGGGCATTGGACAGTGGATTGATGAAGATGTATTATTGTTGTTGTTCAGTTAAATTTAACCATTTATCGTTGTTTCCCTTTTGATCCATTTTAAATTTGTTCTCGTTGTTAATATTTTCACCTTTTCCCTTGACGTTTTTCAGTTTTATTGTTATTGGCACTGGAGTTTTTTCTTTGTTTCTTTTTTAAAAATGTTTATCTGTATATGAATCTAAGAGAGATAATTCTAGTGAGACAGTAACTTGATTAATAGTTTATGAGGGTTATGGCAAGGGAGGTATGTGTTGGGGAGTCAATAATAATACCTACAGGAAGAATAAAATCTTCTATAATTCATTGTGGTAATGATTACACAATTCTTTTTATTATGATCAAACCATTGACTTGTATGGCATGTCAATAAAATGCATAAAATATAGGTGCAATAAGTGCTTTATCTCTTTCACTGTTCCATGATGATGAAGATCTGTGCTTTCCTTCTGATCCTTAAACTTCCACCAACTTTGTTGATTGTGGCGCAATCTCACACAATCTTCTCTCTTCTCATGTCCCTTCCCAGCCTTATCCCTGCCAAATAAATACAATATTTCTGACATCTGCTGCTGAAGCTCTTCTCACAGTTTTAGATTCACCTTATTTCCTGTGGTTGTTGTTTAAAAGTACATGTCCACTGAAAGTTCATAAGAACAGATCAGTTTCTGGTTTTGTCCATTACTCTAACCTCAGAACCAAAAGGATAGTAGAAGCATATTAAACGGTTAAAGTGATTTGTTAGAGGATTGGATGAAAAGCAGGGATTGATCTCATTTGTTCTTTTCTTTTTCATAAGCTTTTTTATTGTGTTGTAGAAGATTTATAGAAGGTCTTACCAATTTTGCAGCCAACAATTAAATACAGTTTGTTTCAACTCAGTCACTTCCATTTGCTCATTGTATTATCACTTACCCCACTTCTGCCCAGTGTTTCCTGTTTCTACAACTCCTTCTTTATTAGCTTTCTGTCCATTGATAAGTACTGCCTTTTGGTCTTAACTGGTTGACTGTTGTAACAGGGAGCTGAGTTAGTTCCAGGCCTGAGATGTGACATGGCCCATAGTCTTGGGGTCCCACCAGTCTCTATCTGACTAATAAGTCAGGTCTCACTAGTTATTTTCTCCTGGTGTGCTTTCTCAACTATCTACTATCAATAAAGTGACCAGATTTTAAGTGGGATACCATTGACTGGGGGGGGGGGGGTTCCTTGATTAAAAATTTGGTCAGGTACATTGTTAGAGACAATAACTGAACTAATAGTTTCTTGGTGGTATGGCAGAGGAAGTTGAGGGGAATAGGGAGTTAATAACAACAAGAAAGAAGAAAATGTCCTAAAATTGTCTGCGGTAATAATCATATCACTCATAACTGTTGAATTGCATGTTATATAGATTATGTGCCAATAAAATCTTTATTTAAAATGAAAAACAAGATAAACTCTCTCATGCAAGCATATTGTGTCAAGTGTTTGAAACGTGGCAGTGTATCCACACACACAAAAAATTTGGTCTATATGTAGCAACAAAAATGTTCATAGAACACAAAAAGAGTTTTGAAATATATTTATTTAATTGTAAAACGTGGGACATGGGACAAGTTGTTAAAAAGTGGAGCATCTGGTCACCTTAACAATAACACTCCTGGGAGAGAGAAGATGGCTCTTGCTTCCTGATAACCCGAATAAAGGCAGGGAACCTGGGCACACAGTCTGTCATGGTGGTATGGGAAACAAGGAGACCTTCCTTTGTGCACAAGCTCAGCAAATATACTGTAGCCATTAGCCAGAGGCTTCATTGTGATGTGCCTGGATTAACTCTTTGTTCAAAAAGATCTGATTGCTTCTGTTTCTTTTGTCTCAAATGTGGTGTTGTGAGCTTAGTGTGGCAAAACTGATTTTTAAAGGTGCTGGATAAAGGTAATCCTCACACAAATAGAATGCATTTTTAAAATAAAGCAGGTTTTGGCATTTTCTACCATAAGCACCTATGGCTAGGCAGTGGTGAGGAGTGAAGAGGCTAACGTGGCTGGCAGGGCACAAACTCTCCCCTTCCCCGCTTGAAGAGAGAGATGAAGAACTGGCTTCAGTTGGTATCTGGAAGGAAGAGCCCAGCCTACCTGGGTAGAGAGGCATTCAAACTCAGAACCATACTCACTGCCATAGAGGCTAGGCAGGGTTAAGTATCCCTGCCTATGCTAAGATGTTCCGTGAAAAGTTTTGGAATTAGGAAAGGTATATAGATCCTTTAGCTAACCACCAAACATCTAGTTTGTCTTTACATAGAATATCAGTAGATTCTGGATGGACAATTTTCACTAACTGTACAGTGCCATGAGTTGACACTGACTTGATGGCAGGGAGTTTGAATTTTAAACATACACTCACACACTCACATACTCACACACACACTTCTTATTAATGAAAGATTGCAGTGACAGCTACCACATCCACAAGTGAGCGAGTTTAAATTGTTGTGAATGTTCAAGGTGATGTTAATGTCTGCTAAACAGAAAGACAAGTCCTGCTATTCTCTCTCCATCTGAATTTTGAGGATAATGGGAGACTTGATCTTTTGGCAAACAAACCACGACTGAAAACCTAAACGGACACATTAATTTTTAGATAGCTGGAAAATTGCTTAGGGGATTTCAAACAAAAGTCACATTTGTGTTATTAAATGTTTGCAAAAACGCTGAGAGTTCTGAGGGCAGAGAATTGGATTAGCAATGTTGCAGAGGGGAAGTGGGCAGGGATTGCCGCCTTCAGCAAAGCATGCCCATTAATGACTATTGTCTCAGGGACCTCCAACCAATGACATCAACTAGGTGGCAGTCTAGAAATGATGTGGAAATGGGTGACAGGAACATTATGACACAAAAGGCTTTGAAGAGTTTACTTAAAAATGGGATAAAAGATAATAACAATTTCCCACAAATCTTTGGAAACCCCCTCTTGTTGTCTCTTAGATAAGGTGACCAGACATCCCACTTTTTAACAATTTGTCCCGAGTTCTGTGGCATTTTAAAATTAAATAAACATACTACAAAACTCTTTTTGAGTTCTATGAACATTTTTGTTGCTCTATATAGAACTCCCACCCCCACCCTGGTCAATGGTGTACTGCTTAAAATCCTGTTACTTCACAAGTCTTAGAGAATTAAAGTACTCACATATTTCTGATCACCAACATCATAGAAAGGAAGCTTTAAGGGTGGGCTTCTTTTCCCCCCCAAATTAAAACAAAATGGATAGTATCCATTGCTCTCATTGAAATTATATATCATTGTTCATGTCTTGCAAAGAATCTCTGTTGTTGTCAAGACAGCTCCAGGTGTTTAAACTTTTCTCCTTGGTGCAGATCCAACTCATGAGGTTGAGGTCCAGGAGAGGGCGTGATATAACAGCACCCAGAGTCTAAACTGGAGGTGAGCAAAAAGAATCCAGCACTAGTAAATAAATCGAAGCACAAAGTCAAAGGTCCAAATTATTCCCCAAGGACATATTAAAAGGAGCCCATTCTTTTGGTTCTTTTAGTTCATTCCACTGTAATAAGGAAAAGCCATAAATCAGGCAGCACATGGGAGTTTGGCAACATTGCTTGTGCAAATCCAGACTGAGGCTGTTATTTTGCCACATTTGAGAAATAGAACATTTTTTCTTATTTGTCTTCAGGTGCATTCATTTGGAAAAAAAAAAAAAAGCCCCAAACATTGGTTACCAGTGAACTTAAATTTATTCCAAATGCTAAAATGGCAATGATCTGTGGTGTCACACAGCAACCTCCTGGACTCAGTTATTATTGCACACGATTCTGGAACAGGCAATAAATTGTCAAAGAAGGCCGGTAACTTACTCAAAATTTAAAAAGTCTTCAGTGACAAAGTCTAGTCCCCAATCCTATCTTTCTTTACTCTAGTGACCATTTTTTGTGGGCTCCTGTTTTATGTTTTAAAGGTCAAAATGAGTCTTTCAGACAATGCTACCTCTTTTCTGTGTAATTTAGATGGTGTGAGCATTGCCCTGACTATATCAATCATGTTAAAATAATGAGGGTAAATAAAAATACTACCAGGTACCTGTTCAAACATGCTTGAGTTCGTTTTAAATCAAACATGTCTACACATGCCCCTGTGATTGGTGGATGGCTGCAGACTGATTCTCTCGGTGACACAGTTATGTCCATCTCAGTAGGATGCCTCTTTAAAAAGAACACTCTTTCTGCCATAGAAACAAGTTCTTTTCAGGTAAGGCTAATATTTTAACAAATCTCAGGTAGCTATCTCCTGTGATCATTGAAACTTTACAATAAGTTCCAGGGCACACCCACATAAAGCAATAATTTTTTAGGTGGATCAAGCATTACAAGGGAGATCAGAAACACCTCAAACATGAACCAAGAGAGAGAAGGTGAGTCACTAATGATGAAGCCATGTGAGGGCCATAAAGTGTGGAAAACGGGAGAATTATTAATGCTCTAATAATTAGGCCTTTCCAATGTTAATGAAAATCTTAGTCTCTGAAAGTCTTCAGCTTAATGGATGCCAAGTGTGTTTCATGATGGTCAGTAGGACTGGACAGGTGGCCAAATACTAGACACAAAGAATTTTTGCTCTTTTTCAGCCTTTGCTGGAAAGGTGAGAGCCCACTGCAGAGATATAAGCACTGAATGACATGATTTTATTTAAATGATGGCCTCAACTGCAAAGGGGAAAATACCATAAAGATGGGTAACTAGTGGGGTGGAAAGCTAAAATGATTAATGGCAATACTGACAGAGCAAAGGTTCTGAGGGAAGAATCCACAGAGTTGGTATGTACCAAAGAAATGTGAGTTTGGGGTATTAGTGAAGGAGAGGAGACATGGGTGATAGTGTCTTCCTAGATTGGGTGGTAGATATGTTAGGTAGCCAGACAGGGAAAGACATAGAGGGGGGTTCAGAAGAAATCAGGTGATCATTAGTCACCCCTAAAGGCCTGAACTGGGCATGCTGCAATTCAGGCCCTCTGATCCAGGTGGATGGTATACCTGGGCAGCCCAAACTAGGCCCAGGTGGGCTTAATTCAGTCAATGGGGTCAACCAAGACCTTGAACTACATCTCCCAACCAGAGGTTTGAAATACTCTGGCAGCAGGAAGGTTGGTCTCTATGACTCCTGGCCAGTGGCAGGTTGGAGAGGATTTTCTTCTCTCTTTTACCCTGCTCCTGCACCTGGTTGGCCATGCCAAGGTCTCTCTGTGCTCAGTCCCAATAGGTTGCCTATGTTCAGTGGTGGGTCCCAGCGTGATTATTGCTCTGGTGTGGCACGCTTCCCTGAAATAACCTGTACTCATTTGAGACTGTAAAACTGGAAGCTTCTCCCCTCCTCATAAAAACCCACTTGGATTACAAACCAGGTTTCTGCAGGCCTGGATTCTTTTTCGTGAGAAGCCAAGATCTGAGGTATTAACCATTCAAGAAACCTCTCAGACAGTGAAGTCGTTTTCTGATTTAGGAAACAATGGTATAAAAATAGATTTGGAAATTTAATTTTGGCAAGTCTAATAAATCTAGAGTTCCTCATGGTAAATGTGCTCATTAAACTGATGAGTGGGATAGGAACAGGAAACAAGTTTGGAAATTTTTTGCCATTATGCTGAATGGAATTACTCGGAGTTGCGTATGGAAGAGAACTACATAGAATGATATTGACAGTCAGATGAAGAAGAAAGAACTAGCAAAGGAACCTGAACCAGAAATACAGGCCAAAGAGAAGGAAAACGACGGCAGGGTGATGTCTGGGAAGTCAGGGTAGAAATGTTCAAGATGGTCGATTGACGGGTGATCCTGATGCATTTCACAGTCAAACACAATCCTGACAAGTTTAATGGGCTTTGCAATATGGCAGTCAATGGCCACCTCAAGGAAGGCAGCCTCAGTGCCAAGGAGGGAGTGAAGCTAAGTCCCTCCAAGGGGAACTTGTGAGTGGCAAAGGCACATCTATTTTCCTTCTTTTTTAAAAACTAGTTTCCATGCAGCTGTGGGAGAAGTTGCCAATAGATATATCTGCAGGGTAGATTAATGCTTGGTGAATAAATTCAGGAAGGGATAATGAAAAAATGGACCGAGGGAAACAAAACGCTAGAACTATGAGTCACTTATTTTCAAAGCTACGCTGTGCTGGGAAGCACAATGGCCTGCACAGCTTGCCAGTGGAAAGCCTGCGAGCTCCGCGGAGGGTGCCAGCTGTGTTCCCTCTGCCTTTCTGTGACCCATCATGAACTGCTCTCCGGCAGAAAAGACCCTGCTTTCATGGGACTCTGAACTGAAGTCACCAAGCAGCAGTGTTCAGACGATTTTTTGAGGAGTGAAAAAAGGAGGGGGAATGCGATCTATTCAATATCCACAGAATAAAGGTAAGCTAAGAAACACAGTCAGCGTGTGACACTTCTGGCTCTTTTGTTGGTCCTTCCCCACCCTGTCTCTTAAAGACTTCCCCTTTCCTCCCAGGCCTTCTTCTTTCCTGCTACCCACCCTTCCATAAACGTGTTCTCAGCACTCATGTGGAGCACCATTTGTGATGGAGATCTTGCTAACTGCGCTAACCTGATTCAAGATCACCACTGGTCGTTATTTCATGCACTTTCTCTTTGAAGTCCCAATCAGATTCACATCTTGGTCTTTAAATTCCAGGATTAATTTTTGACATTTTCACTTCCATTCTTTGGTAGAAGTTCTAGAATTCAGCCTGTCCTAAAAGAGTCTCTTCATCTCCAAAAAAAACCTTGATCCTCATCTAATGTTTTCTATTGAGAGTTAATAACGGTGGCAGTCACCTTATCTGGTGTCAATTTCAGTATAAAGAGTGTAGGGGTGGCGTCTAGTCTGTCACTCAGGAGAGAGCCAATGAGACCTCTGTGGGCACGGAGGCTCACAAGACCACTGAATTCAGAGACTTTCTGCCCAGTGGTCTGTGATCTTCTATATTCAGCATCATTGCATGTGTTTCATGAGTCTGAAGAGGACTTTATGGATTGCTGCCAGAAATATGGGCTAACATTGGGCTTATGGACTTGATCTGGACTGGGCTGGGACGTTTTCTCAATGTCCAATTGCTCTTGACTATAAATCTCTTTTTTTGTTTGTTTGTTTGGTTTTTTTTTTTTTTTGGACATCACTGCCCTCTGGTGGTGGCAGTAGGAGGCCCAACCTTTGCTCCTGTGAAGCTGCTGCTGGAATTGAACCTCCATCCCAGTGGGCCGTAGTCCCACGCACAACCACTACACCACTGGGGCTCAGCCCTTAAATCTCCTTCTTATGCACATAAGAGTTTCTATGGATTAGTTTCGCTAGTCTACCCAGACTCACACAAAAATATATCAATACCTGACTGCTGTTAAGTTTCCAAGAATCTCCATGTGAAGCTGGTAAACAATTGTCCTCCATAATTTTACAATACTGTTGCTGGTGCAAGGTACTGTTAAGTCACTTCCAACTCACAGCATCTCTCTGCGCAGCAGAAGGAAACATGGCCCCGTTCTGGGTGATCTTCACAGTCATGCTCCATCTCCTTGACAGGCTGCTTCTTTGTGGCTGAGCGTCTCGGTTGCCAAGCACGATGTCCTTCTCCAGAAACTGTCCTCATCCTATAACGTAGCCAAAGTCCATGAAGACAAAATCTTGTCCTCCTTGCTTCTCAGGAGGATTCTGGCTGTACTTTTTAGATGAATGTCTCCTCTTCTGGCACTCAGGGTGCTTTTAATATTCTTCACCATGATTGAAATACATCAATTCTTTCATGGTCTTGTTAGTCATTATCCAAATTTTAATGTATATGAGGTGATTGAAAATAATATACTTGGGTCAGGTACACTGTAGACTTCTGAGTGACATACATCCTTGTTCTTCAATACTTTAAAGAAGTCTTGTGTAGCAGATTTGCCTAATGGAATACATTGTTTGATTATTGAGTGTGGATCCTGCAAAAAAAATCCTTCACAACTTCATACTTTTATTTACCAATTGTCCTAATAATAATAATAATAATAATAATAATAACAATAATAATCTTTATTATCTCTACCTGGATCACAAGAGCAGGTGACTTCTAAGTCTCCTTGTATCTGGTCTTGTTCTCATATATTACATTCTTCAAAATGCCTTTAAATTCATTTCTGAAAAATCACAAATCTGATCATGTACCTCTGGGACTGTTTCATAAACTTTCAGTGATTCCCTGCATTTGTCAACATTTATAGCTGAAACTCTTACGTATTAATTACAGAACTCTCACAGGCTGCCTTTACAGCTTCCCCATCCACTGGTGTGCTACTGTGTGTCAGTCATTGTGCTATCAGATTCAATGTATTATCTCATTTAATCTCAACAACTTCTCCGTAAGAAAGGCATCATTTTCTTTACTATTTTGTAGAGATAAAGCACAAAGGAGTTAAGTCATCAGTCCTAGTGTCACTGGGCTATACATGCAGGCATTAAGAGTTAAAATAAGGGTTTGTATATTTCAAAATAGGCTATATTCTTCAACTTTTAGAAATCAGTAGATTTTACTGGGCATTTACTTCAACTTTTAGAATTCTATAGATTTCACTGGACACTTACTTATAACTTCTGTTGGTAGGAGCGCTGGTTGCAGAGTGGGTTAAGTACTAGACTGCTAACCAAAATGTCAGTGTTGCACCCCTATAAGTCTCTGCATGGAAGAAAGATAAGGCTCTCTGCTTCTAGACTCTGAAACTCAAATGAGCAGTACTAATGTGTCCCACAGAGCTGTTCTGAGTTGGAAGTCACTGCAGGGGGCTTTTGGAGTGGGGTGGGTGGGTGGATGGGTAGGTGGATATAGTCTCCACTCATGCTTATTATCAGGCAGCGGCAAACATGAGTTGAGACAGCCAACTCTTACGTCATATTGCTTGGGTTTGACTCTTCTCACCCTCACTTTTTATCCTTGTGACCCTGGGTAAATTGCTTAATCTCCTTAGACACCTGGTTACTCGCTGGCAAAGTCAGCTTGGGTGGGATGCTGTGAGGATTAAGTAAGATTATACCTACAAAGCCTTAAGAATGATGTGACTGGCAGGTGGTCAGGGCTTAATCCAAATAAGGCCACTATCTCCTTATGCAACGATTCCTGTTCATTTCCAATAAAGGTTTGGCTAGACTCTGTGTGTGCCTGTGTGTGTGCGCGGCTAGATAGAGTGACGTCATTTGGAAAGCATATATTGGAAATAGTTGCTCTTAATAGTTTCAGAGGTGACAATAAAAACTGGAAAAATGAGAAAAGTAGAGACTAATCTTTGCAGCTGAGTGCACTGATTTAAGATAAATGCACTGGAAAGATTAAAGGAAGCTCTTTTTATTTATTTATTTTTTATAGTCCTTAAGCCCCAAATGTAAAATGAAAAATCTATTGAATGTGACTCAACTTCTCTTTCCTTTTGAGAATAGAAACGATTCCACAGGCCTAGAGTATATGCAGTGATCCATATATAAGAGCATTCGACACATGCAATCCAGGACAGGTAATCTCCTCAGGAACAAGAAAGGGAGGAGCAATACCATGAGGGTAGGGGTGGTGCTGGGGAAAAGGGGAACTGATGACAACGACTGATGCATAACCCCCACACCCCCACCTAGGGTGATGGACAACAGAAACATGGGTGAAGGGTGACAGCAGAAAGTGTAAGATATAAAAATATTGATAATTTATCAAGGGTTCATGAGGGTGGGAGAGTGGGGGAGGGGAGAAAAATGAGGAGGTGATACCAAGGTCTTAAGTGGAAAGAAAATGTTTTGAAAAGGACAATGGCAACATTTGTACAAATGTGCTTGGCACAATGTGTGTATGGATTGTTATGGGAGCTGTCATAGCTCCCAGAAAAATAATTGTAATTGTATTATCAAAATTGTAAAACATCAACATAAAAGTTGAAGTATTTAAGGAAGAATGAGATATTTCATTTTTGAGAAATTAGAAAATTAATCAATTAGGATTAAGTAATCCAACATGTTCTGAACACTTACTCAACACCACGTGTTGGCAAATGAGGGCAAGAAAGAGCCCCTGTGAGATATTGTTGTTGTTGCTGTTGTTGCATTGTGATGTTAGGTGCCACCACATTGATTCCATCTCATAATAAGTGTATGGACAGCAGGGTTCTGCACCATCCTCCCAACTGGCCTTATGTTTGAGCCCGTGATTGCAGCCACTAGGTCCGTCCATCTTGTCAAGGACTTTCCTCTTTTTCTTTGCCCCTTTACCAGAACCTGATGCCATTCTCCAGGGACTAGTCTCTCTCCTGATCACACGTCCAAAGACATGAGACAAAGTCTCTCCACTCTTGCCTCTTCGGAGCATTCTAGATTTCAGAAAAGGATGTGAAATTGGGGGTATCATCAATGATGCCAGCTGCATCTTGACTGGAAGCAGAGAATACCAGAAAGATGTTCCTTTGTGTTTTATTGACTTGCAAAAGCATTCGGTTGTGTGGATCATGATAAACTCTGACCAGCCTTGAAAAGAATGGAAATTCCAGAACATTTTATTATACTTATGCAGAACTGGCACATGAATCAAGAGACAGGGACCAGGGAATACTGCATGGTTTAGCATTAGGAAACATGTATTTACAGTTGCTTCTTCTCACCTTCCTTCCTTGTTCAGTCTGTGAGATAGATGGGCACAATAACCAGCGATGAACTAGAACATGCCAGTGGCCATGATAATGGGGATAGAAACTGGGCCTTGTTTGTCCTTTTGTATCCAGGATCAAAGCGCGTTGGAGTGAAGTGTGTAACATCTATCGTATCTATTTATCCATCTATGTATGGCCTGAGAGTTCTGCTGTTGGGGTGGAATGCTGGCTGAGCTGTTAACCACAAAGTCAATGGTTCAAACCCAACAACTTCTGCACGGGAGAAAGATGAGGCTCCGTGGTTCTTCTGAAACCTAGAGGAGCATTTCTGCCCAACCCACGATGAGTTGGAATGGACTCTATGTCAGCTAGACAAAAAGCTATGGCATTATGTGGAATGCTTAAAAGGGTGGCGGGACTTCTAATCTATTAAAGCTCTGTGGAATGAGTTTTTAAAATAGACATAAGCTAGAACTTTTTCCATACGTAGTCTTAATCGTAAGAACGTATGTTCCAATTCGAATATTACCTCAACTGATTCTCAGGGGAGAGGACAGTGATGCCTCATGGACACACCTGGAAACAGAGCTTCATGGAGTAAATAATATGCCAAGTCTGTGTTGTTTAAAAGTAATAATGCATATTCATGACCTGAATCCAATTTACTTTCTATTCCAACACAATATTTTTGGCAAATGAATGATTATTATACTTACAAGTCTGTTATTCTCTTGGTTAAAAACATGCCAATGTGATTGAAGAAGTTCTGGTGGATTGCTAACCACAAGGCTGATAGTTCAAACCCACCAGCTTCTCTGCTGGAGAAAGATGAGGCGATGCACTCACTCCTGTAGAGATTTAGAAAGCTGGCTAAGCCCTGGTGGCATAGTGTATGTGCGCAGGGCTGCGGCCCACTGGAATGGAGGTTCAATTCCAGCAGCGGCTCCACAGGAACCAAGGCTGGGCCTCCTACTACCACCACCAGAGGGCAGTGATGCCCCCTACCAAAAAAAAAAAAGATTTAGAAAGCTTTGGAAATCCAATATAGGATCACTATGAGGCAGAATCGACTTGATGGCAGTGAGTTTTTGCTTGTTTTTCTTTGTTGTCTGTATGACTTATTTGTATAATTGTCTAATACTACAGAAAAATAACATCAAAGTGTAGAAAATATATCTCAATTTTATGCAATAGATACAACTCTGGAAAGTTGTTCCTAAATCAAGATTTTTCCCTCAAGACGCTCTTCTTTTTATTGGTACAGATCAGTGTTTTCAAAGTGGGCAAAGCCACCTCCTGGATGAGGGTGGGCGTCGGGGTAGAACAATCAAGGGGGTCTGTAAAAACAGATATCTACATTCTGTTCTGGATTATGGGCTACAGCATAAAAACTTTTCATTGCCATTGGGTGGTGAGTAACATAAGTTTTTTTTTTTTTTTTTTTTTTTTGAAAAGGAGGCAGTAGGCCAAGTACTTGAGAACCTAAAGTATAGATCATGACTTTTCAGAGATAAACTAATTCTGATGCAAAAATTGATGTGTTACTGCTTCCCTCTATTTGTTATCTGAGAGCAACGTCTTGAATGTTTAAAACTGCCTTCATTTATTTTAGGGTTTGGGTAGTCTATTGGAATTTCTTAAAATGAGGACATACCTCTGCATTTTTATGTACAGAGTTCATTATGACAACATTTGGCAATTTTCTCACTTCCCTCCCTAGACTATCGTCTCACAAAACCAGATCAAGGAGCCCACACTTCCAACGATTTCCATATTGCACATATACAATTTGTATTTGCATAAATGCCCTTTTAGGGCACAAAATACAAAATGAGTCTGTCGTTGTTATTTTCTAACATATTCCAGGATATTGCTTTGCTAAATCATAGTCACCAAAGCCCACAGAGACAAAATTACACTAACTGCCTACATTTCCCCCTGTAAGATACATTGCCTGACAGATATTATTACATGAAATAGTGCCAAGACTGATTACTTAGTTAATTATGGTCAGATTCATTTTTAAACCATAAGCTGAAACCAGGTGGTGTATGTGTGTATATGTTATGTATCCTATATGTGTGTATGTATGTATGTATGTATGTATCCTGCCCAGCATAGTGCCAAGTAAATCATCCAGGATAAACTCAGCTGAAGAATGCTGCTTAACATGATTTCTTTTGTGACACTCAGATAAATGGTTATTGGTGGGGAAAACCCTCAAAGCACCAGACTATATTTACAGTTCGGTTGTGGGTTTTATACAACAGAGCAGTTAATTAAAACTACTGCACATTCTGGCACATTTGGGCATGCGCTTATGATTGTGAAAAGGTCACATAGTTGAAAATAAAGTTGAGTACGCCTCCTGCATTGAGCTAAATAATCACAAGGGATGTTTAAAAATAATTTCTTTCTCTCCTTCAAGCAGCTTCTTTTCTCTTCCTCGTTTACTCTACTGATTACCTCACCACGCCACCTTTTCTTTCCATGTGTGTCCTCCTGTGGTTGCTCCTAATGCTGCAAGAAAATTGTCACTTTGCAGAGAAGATTGGAAAAACTTGAGCTTTGACAAAAACAAAGGAAACCCAGCATGCTGGAAAAGGACACCCCAGAGTAAAGTGACTGAATGCGTCTTCCACTGCAGTATCTGCAGCCAGATCTTTCAGGTAAGTCTAAAGACCAATGATCTGTAAACACCTTGGATCCTTGGTTAAGAAAAGAAGCAGCCTCTTTGGTCTCCACCCTGAGAGGTCTCTAAAACCAGACAGGACTTGGGCTAAGTCCCTTCCCCCACCTATTTAATGGAATGAACTCAAGCTTCATTTGATGCTGGCAAAATGAGCCGGCAGTGCCAAGGGAGTCAAGTGTTTTCATGCTCCCAGATCTATCTGCCTATTCCGTTCGTGTATATCTATATTCCAGTCTGGCAATTTCTGAATAAGAAACCTTTGTTTTGTTTCAGACTGCTCACTCGTTTGATCAAAACTTTTATTTCATATTTTAAAGAGATGGTGAACATTATACTCCCTTTCTGCTGATGCCTAGTGTGTTAGCAACAGTTGCTTAGACAGTAGTATCTAAAGTATTAGCTGCATAAAAATCAATAAGTTAGTAAATTCACCATGATACTCATTATTTTATAACATGTGGCTTCCTTCTCCCACCAGTTTGGGGAAAAATGTTATGGACATTTTTTCTAATCTTAGTAATATTGAATTATGAAGTAAAAAAAGTACAAAGAACAACAGCAAACACTAGTGTACTAGCTTACAGGAAAGGAAAAAGGTTTGTATTTATAATTTATATAAAATCTGAGTGGCTGCCTGTAGCTGGAGCATGGCTAGAACTTGGACACAAATAAAAAGTTCAAGGATGCACTATTGAGGTCAACATGATTATCTCCATGCAGATTCATGTTGACAGACAATCAAGGAGATGTCCTTGATAATTCTACCTTACAAACCTGGTTATACCAGAGAATGTACACTGGTCTAAATAGGAACTGGAAACATAGGGAATCCAGGACACATGGCCCCTTGAGGACCCGTGGGGAGAGTGGCGATACCAGGAGGATGGAAGGAGGGTAAAGGAGAAAGGGATTATTGATTATAAGGATCCACATGTAAGTACTTTGCTGGGCTACGAACAATGGGGAAGTGGGCAAAAAGAGACATCGGACAGCTTTTGACAAGACAAAATTATAACAGTTTATAAATTATCAAGGGTTCATGGGGCGGGGGGGCAGCAGGAAGGGTCTAGAAAAAGGAGGAGCCAATATCTAGGGCATAAGAAAGAAAGTGTTTTGAGAATGATGATAGCATCAAACGTACATATGTGTTTTGCATACAATGGATGTTTGTATGGATTGTATGAACCCCCAATTAGATGACTGTGTTGGTCCACGTAGACTAGAGAAACAAATTCATAGACACACATATGGATATAAGGGTAGGGCTTATATACAAGAGGAATGGAAAATTGAGAAAGCATCCCACCCCAGTCCAGTTCAAAGTCATAAGTCCAATATTAGCCCATATGCCCAATACCAGTCTACAAAGTCTCCTTTCGACTCACAAAGTCACAGGTCAGTGGGTGCAGAATACCAGCGCTGGCAGGGGTCTCCCCGTGGCTCCTCACTTCCAGGTCTCAGGGTCCATCAACAGCATCCAGTGGTGGTAGAAGCAACTCAGTGTTGGCAGAGGTCTCCACTTGGCTTCTCCAGCTTCAGAGGTCTGGTTCCATCAGCGTAAGACCATGTGGCTTCTCCTCCGGCTCCTGGGATGCTGTCATCTTGTCTTGTCTGTAGTTCAGTGTCTCGGCGACTGACTCCCAACAACTGGGGAGATGGCCTCTCATCTCCATAAGCGAAATAGCATGAGATTTCCCAGAAGTATCAGGAGAAAGCCATGCCCACACGGAGGACTTATTGACTACTGTGTTAGTCCGAGTAGACTAGAGGAACAAATTCTAGGACACGCATATCGATATAAGGAAAGGGTTTATATACAAAAGGAATGGTACATGGAGAAAGCATCCCAGCCTAGTCAACTCCAAAGTCATAAGTCTTATATTAACCCATATGCCTGAAATGAGTCTATAAAGTCTTCTTCTGACTCATGAAGTCACAGGTCAGTGGGTGCTGACAGAATCTCGGTGCTGGCAGGGCACCTCACCTCCAAGGTTCAGGGTCCATCAACAGCAGAAGCAACTCATCGCTGCCAGAGATCTCCATCTGGCCGCCCAGCTTCAGAGGTCTGGTTCCATCAGGGCAAAGCTGTGTGGTCTCTCCGCCGGCTCCTCCAGCTTCTCGAACGCTGCCAGCTTGTCTTGTCTGTGATTAATCGTCTCTCTAACTCCCAACAACTGGGGAAGATAGCTTCTCATCTTCACGAGGGAAATATCGCAAGATTTCCCAGGAGTCTCAGGTGAAAGCCATGCCCACATAGAGTCCTCATTGGCCACTCAATGGGTATCTCCAGATTAACAGGCTAGACTCCACCCCTACATTTCAATCATAAAATTAACATAAGCACATGACCGCCACAACTACTCAATGGCTATCTCCAGATTTACAGGCCAGACTCCACCCCGACATCTCAATCATGAAATTGGCATAGATATATGACTGCCACAATGATTAAAAGAGGGAAAAGAATGTGATTCTGGAGTTTGGTCTCTGTTCTTTGCTTTGTAAATTATATTTTTTACAGCACACGGGTTTTTTTAGAGAATGTTCTAAGAATGTTACTTATCAAAATTTTAAAAATTCTGAATAAATGCAACCAGTCACATATTTCCAAATTTGAGAATGAATAAAAGGAAAGGGCACAGGTCAGTTTTTGCTTCAGGCCTGGGCGAGCTGTAGCCCTCTGCTTTCTTACAGATTCATTCCATGTGCTTCTCGTTCCTCTGTGTCTCTGTTCACTTATAACAACAGTGCCCCTCTGAATAACTATTTCAAATAGGGATTAAAATAGAAATTGTGTTCTTAGCAAAAATATTTCTGAAATCTTCATAATGCCAACGTCTTATGCCTAGGAGATCTACTGACCTTTATATTATGTAAGATTTCCAATCACGTTAGCAAGACATAAGAGTTACTCCTTAATGACCTTCCGGAAAGAAGATAATTAATAAATTTCACTGATACTGTTCAGTGAACTTACGGAAAATTAAGATCAGCAGCTGATGAAAATTCTAAATCTGTAGGTTCTTATCTCAGTTTTTCTTTCAATGTGCTCAAGGTCGTGAGTATAGTTTTAAAACCTACCTGGTTTTCTCATCAAAAACATAAAACTGACGTCCAGGGAAACATGATCTCCAGGTGAAGCAGAGGTAGACCTCCTCAACAACAACCAAAAAAAGTCCCAGTGAGAAGGAAATGCAGCTCTCCTGGGAAGCCATGAAACAACCACAAAGGTAAGGGGAGAAAGGTTTCCTAAAGCAGGAGTTTGTGAGCCACAAGGAGTCAGGCACAGCTCCCATGATTTCCCCATCGCTACTGAACGGTGGCCTGACCTGTTTGGGGCACTTCTGTCCCCTCCCTGCACACTCTCACAGTCATCCCCTCCAGGAACCCTGCTCAAATAACAGAGCAAGCTGGCTATTTGGGGCAGAAGCCTCACTGCCTGGACTGAACGTCCTATTCAAGCAGTATTTTCTCCTTTGTTTTTCGTTTTTTGCTTCTACTTCCTTCCTTCTTCCATATACCCCTTCCCCCACCCCGACACCCTTGCACTAGCATGGCATTGAAACCACAGAAACAGGCATCCCCATTTAAACCACAATCCCC